>JBBPBX010020717.1:0-29841 GCA_038048925.1 Garcialebias charrua | reverse complement strand
GCATGAGGCCGACCTGCATAGCCACGACACTGCTCAGCAACGCGTGCCCCACCGTAAAAGCGACCGGCGTACGAGGACGAGCACCGACAGAATCAACTGCCGGGCCCACCTCGGACCAAACACGCATGGAGCAAAAACAGGTTTGCTCCCCGCCAGGCGGTCAGACACAGGGCCTCTTCGGCAAACCGGGACACCAGACAAAAGCATGCCTGATGAACCAGGTTCACGTCTTGACTTTACACGATCACCCACCCACGTGGTACGGGAAATGATCTCTTCATGTCCAGACTTTATTTGTAGCACGGTACAAAAAGCTGGTAACTCTGTTGCATGCACAAATCATGTTTTTCCTGCTATGAGTGACATAAAGTCATATATGTCGTTACACATAAATACGAATAAAGCTAAAAAAACAGCCCCTCTCTGTTTTATTGACTCTCAAAAAACAAAAAAAATCAACAAACACAAATAACTTCAGCAGAATGGGTCCCTCTGGCCCTTCCAGCCGTCATAAAGGGAGGGGGCCGTCTCCCCCCCTCCCTCACGGCTCACGGGTGTTAGCCTAATTAATGAGCCCCGGCAGGGTGCCTCTGCTCCGTCTGTAGCGGACAGGCACAGAGGTGTCCGCAAGCAGGCCCCCTACCCCTCATTGAGACAGGTGAGGGGGGTCACGTGCTCCAGCTCCCGCTCCATTGTGAACGACGGGGCGGACAATACACTAACCAAGCAAACACATGACACGTCCGGGCCTCAGGGATGCGCGCCGACAGAATCTAACGATGGGGGGGGCACGGCAGAAGCCCACAGGCAACCACAAGCTTCACACGTTCACAAAGGCAATTGTGATCAAACTGCTGTGTGTGTAAACAAATCAGGGCTGAATCAGATTCCTCTTCCTGTTATTCAAAGGGAACTGGGCTCTCTGTCACCAAACAATTTACAGTCTGCCAAGCACAAAGAATCATCTCCACGTTCTCACATTGCAGCTGTCCCCTTATCATTAATAAGCGACACGCAATGTCCAATCAGTGATCCGGCAGCACGTGACCTTTCTCACTGTGCTGGTTCAGCTCTGCTCTTAAACAATATCCCCCCCAACGGGTGAAGCACAGACCCCGGTCGGTTTGTCTGGCTCCAACGCTCTGTTAAGGCTGAGGACCAGTAAACTAGACCCATCCAGGAAATGGATTGGGGTCAGGAGATCTGCTCGTTTACAAAACTTGCAGCTTTTCAGTCCCATGACCCCAAACAAGGAAAGAAAAAAACAGACATTCTGTTCCACTTCTGTCTAATAAGGACGACAGGTTGCATCTGCCCTCGATCACTCTCGATCAGAGCAACGTGGTAGCATATCGGCAAAAAGGCCTTCTCCCTAACTTGGTTGACCCCCAGGGGATCACAGCATCCAGGGCCCTTGGAGGGGAACTGGATACACCAACTGCTCTTCTTCAGGGTCAAACTATGTCACCAGAAGGAGCAGTCTCGCCGCTTAGGCTGGGAGCTGTTAAAAATTTCAGCTTGGTGGTAGAAAAGAACAAGCTGATAGCATCAGGCCTGTTGGAAAATGTGGTAAAAACCATTCAAAATGCCCGTGCTATGTCAACACAGTCTCTCTACGCACAAAAATGACGTATTTTTGAAGCTTGGTGCACAGAAAGAAATATTATTTCTTACCCATGCGACCTGGCTTAGCTCCTGACTTCCTTCAGGACTTACTGGAAAAAGGTTGTTCTTTCTCAACAATTAAAGTTTTCCTATCAGCAATTTCAGCCTGTCACGAAGGCTGGGGACACAGGACACCTGGCGCGTATCCAATAATAATAAGATTTATGAAGGGCGTGCTAAGAATGAAACCACCCAGCAGGATCCTGACCCCTGGTTGGGATCTTAGCCTGGTCTTGGGGGCTCACTGTGATCCTCCATTCGAGCCACTGAGCGAGATTAAGATAGATTTATTATCTTATAAAACCACTCTACTTTTGGCCCTTTGCTCGGCGAAACGCGTGGGTGACCTCCATGCATTGTCTGTACATCCAATGTGTACCAGATTCGCCCCTGACGGGTCAAAGTTCACCCTAAGGCCTAATCCCGCATACATCCCCAAGATCTTAACTTTAAACCATAGGAGTCTAGACTTTGATCTCTCCTCCTTCCCACCTGCTCCTGTCCTCACTCAGGAACAGGAAAGGCTGAAGGCTCTCTGCCCTGTGAGAGCTTTACGCACTTACATGCAGAGAACAGCCAAATGGAGAAAAACAAATCAACTGTTCGTGGGCTTTGCAGCACCTGCTACCGGAAAGGCCCTATCAAAACAACACCTCTCACATTGGATGACTGAGGCCATTAAAAGGGCGTACAGTAGCAAAGGTCAACAGGTACCCTCTGGAGTGCACGCTCACTCTACTCGGGGCCTGGCCACTTCATGGTCACTGTTCAAGGGTGTACCAGTAACAGACATTTGTGCTACGGTGAACTGGAGCTCATTAAACACTTTTGCAAAGCATTACAGTTTGGATGTTACTGCGTGTGATGTCACTCAGACTGTCCTTTATAACACACAGTAGAAAGTAGCCTTGAGATGCCTGCTGGTCAAGGGCAGACGCTCACACTAGCATGCATTTTACTGAGCATTTCAAGGGCATGAATGAATTACGTTCCCATAGCATATGTTGCACCGAGAGAACATGACTGAAAGGGAACTGAAAGTTATGCACCATAACTCATGTTCCCTGAAGGAAGGGAACGAGGTGCAACATATCTGGCCCTTTTCAATGCTGAAAGCTCGGTGAAGTGCATTTTGGAGAAAGATGGATGGGCGTCAGCGGCTTAAATACCCAGAGGGTGGGGCCTCTGACGCAACGCTGACGCCCTAGCCGTACAGGCGTGAATGTATTCCTTCAGGTAATCGCACAGGGGCGCAATTCCCATAGCATATGTTGCACCTCGTTCACTTCCTTCAGGGAGCATGAGTTATGGTGCATAACTTTCAGTTTTACTCTCTTTACATTGGCTACTGGTTTATTTTAGAAATCATTAAAAAAAAATAGTTCTTCTTAGAGCATTATGTGGTCATGCCCCAGTCTATATCTCAGACCTTTTAGAGGCCTACTCCTCTTCTCTCAACCTCTGATTTTCCAGTCAAAGGCTGTTAATTGTCCCACAGACTACACGTAAGTTTAAGACCAGAGAGGATAAAGCTTTTAGGACTGTGGCCCCCAGACTGTGGAATGCGTTGCCTCTGACTTTGCGTTGCCTTGATTCTTGTAATAGTTTTAAAAAGCAGCTGAAAACACACTTGTTCAGATTGGCTTTTAATTAGTTATGTTTTGTTTTATGTCACATGTATGTTGTTTTATCTCTCCTTCTGTTTTATCTTTTGTGTTTTTATGTCTTATATTCTGTAAAGCATGTTGCGGTTTCTGGCCTGTAAAAGGTGCTATGTAAATAAAGTTTACTTACTTATTAAGAACTTTGTTATGAACTGTTGGGAATCAAATAAATTTGCTGCATAGTGAAATTTTGATAGTTGGAAAAGCACACATGTGAAAATTGGGTGCATTTGTCACATGTGACTAAGATCTGATAGATACAACTATTATTGAAGTGCCTTAAAGTGTTAAAATGCATTTATTTATTTATTTATTTCATACAATGTTCATAAAACAGAACTCTAGGCTGGATAATCTCGTTATCACTGGTTTGGAAATAAAAAATCGTTTAAAGTCAAAGACCACTTCCGAAGGAGAAATCTCTGCGGATGCATCAACGCAGGAACAGAAAACTTTAGAAGAACTAGTGGTATCGTTTCTACAAGACAAAAAAATAGACATAAATCATAAAGATATCTCTCAGTGCCACACCTTACCAAGCAAATCAGATAAATTCAATCCAGTTGTTGTAAAATTCATCAGCAGAAAATCAAGAAATACTGTACTCATGCAAGCAAAAAAACTGAGTGGAACAAATGTTTACAGTATATAAATGAACATTTGACCAAAAAAATGGTATTATCGCGAAACAGGCAAGGTTGTTCAGGAAACAGAAAAAGATTATATCTACATGGACAAGGAATGGAAAAATCTGGATTAGAGTGAAGGAAGGATCGTCTGCAAAACTGATACAAGATATCAAGGAATTGGAAAAATTTAAATGAGTATAACACATGCTCAATAATAGTTTTTCTCAAAAGTGTATGACAACTTGAATGAATACTATGATTCATCATGATGTATGATGATTTTGATTCTAAAATATACAATGTTGACGAAGAGATAGATCATAATTTTTTTCCAACAAATAACAACAGTAATTACTACAATATTGAACAGTTAAATAACGTAAACATGACTGATGAAGATCTTTCTATTATACACTTTTCATTCATTCATTCAACCTTTATTTATACAGGCTAGCCTCGTTGAGTCACGGGGACTCATTTACAAGAGGGACCTGTCTCACTCACACCAAACAACCATCCACTCTCACACTCACACCTAGGGTCAATTTAGAGTCACCAATCAGCCTAACAAGCATGTTTTTTGGTCTGTGGGAGGAAACCGGAGTACCCGGAGGAAACCCACGCATGCACGGGGAGAACATGCAAACTCCACCCAGAAAGGCCCCGGACCGGGATTTGAACCGGCAACCTTCTCGCTGAGAGGCAGCAGCTCTACCAGTTGTGCCACCGTGCTGCCCAAACTTAAAACTGTAGAAGTATAAATGCAAATTTAACTCACTTACTTGATGACCTAAAAAAATTAAATAAAACCTTTAAAATAATTGCACTATCTGAGACATGGCTTCACGATGATAATATACACAATATATATATTGAAGGATATGAATTATATCATATGAATAGAAAAATAAAAGAGGTGGTGGTGTAGCTTTATTTATAAACAAGGAAATAAAATGTAAACTAATTACAGAAATGTCAATTATAGTTGACAATATGATGGAAATGATCTCAATTGAAATAATTAATAAAGATGGAAAAAACATTATCATAAGTTGTGTTTATCGATCTCCATGCTCAAAAAAAGAGATATTTACTGAAAAAATGTCGGAGTTACTAGTCAAGAGCAGAAATAAAACTATTTTTCTATATGGTGACTTCAACATCGATTTGGGAAATAGAACTGAGTCTAACAACATT
This sequence comes from Garcialebias charrua, assembly GCA_038048925.1. Classification (NCBI taxonomy): domain Eukaryota; kingdom Metazoa; phylum Chordata; class Actinopteri; order Cyprinodontiformes; family Rivulidae; genus Garcialebias; species Garcialebias charrua. The sequence goes on along the minus strand of JBBPBX010020717.1, from coordinate 24,686 downwards.
AGTACATTTTTGGATTCGATGTACAATATAAGTTTATGTCCGTTGATATTTAATCCAACTAGAATCACAACTCGGAGTGCATCAATAATTGATAATATATTCACAAACATAACAAATGGGGATATGACAAGTGGTATTATGATGACGGATATCAGTGATCATTTACCAGTTTTTACTATTTATAAAAATAATGGTAGTATACCAAAAACAAATAAAAATCGGATTAAAATAATTAATACATCAAAAAGAGCACTTGATAAACTTAAAAATGACTTGGACAAACAAAATTGGGAAGAAGTATACATTGATGATGTTAACAAATCGTATGATACCTTTATGAGTATTTTGGGAGTTTTGTTTGAAAAAAATTGTGTGCAACAGAATTTTACTAAGAAAAAAACAGTTGATCATCCTTGGATGACCAATGGTCTGAGGAATGCATGTAAAAAGAAAAATCTTCTTTATTCATGTTTTTTGAAATCAAGAACTCCTGAAGCTGAAGAAAAATACAAACGGTACAAAAATAAATTAGTAAGTGTTATAAGAAATCATAAGAGGGAATATTATAGTCAATTATTACATACAAGCAGTGGTGATATGAGGATGACTTGGCGAGTAATTAACAACGTTCTAAATAAACACAAGGGTAATACGGGAGTGTCACAACATTTTGTGGAAAATAATATGGAAATTAATGATAACAAGGAAATTGCAAATGGATTTAACAATTATTTTGTGAATGTTGGATCAAATCTTGCTACTTCAATTCCTAAAGTAGACAAAAACGTGAGCTATTTAATCAGTAGTTGTGTCAACAGTATGTTTCTAAGTGGAACAACGGAAGAAGAAATATTGAAGGTAGTTGAAAAATCTGCTGATAAAAGATCTAAAGATTGTGAAGACATTGATATGATGGTTGTGAAGGAGATAATTAATCATGTTATTAAGCCATTTGCATATATTTGTAATTTATCATTTTCAAAAGGTATATTCCCTGATAGAATGAAGATAGCCAAGGTAACTCCAATTTTCAAAAATGGTGTAAAATGTTTATTTAATAATTATAGACCCATATCTTTGTTGCCTCAATTTTCTAAAATTCTTGAAAAATTGTTTGTGTCCAGACTGGACAACTTTCTTGATAAAAATGATATCTTAAGTGACAGTCAATATGGTTTTAGATCTAATAATTCAACATCCCTAGCACTTATGGAGTTGATGGAACATATTACAACAGCAGTTGATAATAAACAATATTGTATAAGTTTATTTGTAGATTTAAAAAAGGCTTTTGATACCATTGACCACACTATTTTATTAGAAAAACTGGAAAAATACGGTATTAGGGGCCCAGCTTTACAATGGATATCAAGTTATTTGACAGGAAGAAAACAGTTTGTGCAAATTGATGATGTCAGATCTCATCTGTGTGATATTTCATGTGGAGTTCCTCAGGGATCGGTTCTTGGACCTAAGTTGTTTATTTTGTACATTAATGATATAATCAAGGTGTCTGAATTCCTAAATTGTGTTATGTTTGCTGATGACACTACCTTCTTTTGCTCGGGTGGAGACCTAAATCAAATTTGTGAACTTATGAAGAGGGAGTTTGCTAAACTACAAACTTGGTTTAAACTAAATAAGTTATCTTTGAATGTTGAAAAAACTAATTATATGATATTTAGTAAAAAAAAATCTCTGTGGACTTTCCTTTTCAAATTGATGGCGTCGAGATACACAGAGTAAATGAAGTCAGGTTCCTTGGAGTAATTATTGATGATAAACTGTCATGGAAGCAACATATTAACCTTGTAAGAACTAAATTATCAAAGTCCGTGGCAGTATTGTATAGGGTAAGGGACTTCTTGAATGTAAAAGCTCTGAGTTTGCTATACAACACAATTATTGTACCACATTTGATTTACTGTGTTGGTGTTTGGGGTACTGCTTGTAAAACTTTAACCCAGTCAATTTTCATTTTACAAAAAAGAGCTGTAAGAATTGTCTTAAGAAAACACTATTGTCATCCTTCTAGTATTTTGTTTTATCAAATGAAATCGCTTAAGTTCTATGATTTGGTGGATTACTATATTTTACTAATTATGTTCAAGGCTCAGAACAACATACTACCACCACACATTCAAATATATTTTACTAAAAGGATTAGTTGTTACAATTTAAAGGGTATGGACATTTTTGTTAAACCGAAGTATCGAACCAGCTTGAGGGGTAGATCAACTTCTATAAAAGGCATAAGTTTATGGAATAGTTTGGACTGTGATATTAAAAATGAGAAATCATTATTTTTATTTAAGAAAAATATCAAGAATATTCTGTTAACAAGATATATATAAGTTTGTAAATATCTATTAATTATACTGTAATGAGTAATGTGACTAATTATATGTTCTTTGCTAAGCAATTTTATTTTCATTGCTTGATTCTGTTTGACCCTGGTAAGGTCTATTCAGGGGTTCTGGAAAGGAGGGTCCGTCGGATAGTCGAACCTCGGATTCAGGAGGAGCAGTGTGGTTTTCGTCCTGGTCGTGGAACACTGGACCAGCTCTACACCCTCAACAGGGTCCTGGAGGGTGCGTGGGAGTTTGCCCAACCAGTTTACATGTGCTTTGTGGACTTGGAAAAGGCATTCGACCGCGTCCCTCGGGGGGTTCTGTGGGGGGTACTCCGGGAGTATGGGGTACCAGGCCCTTTGATATGGGCTGTTAGGTCCCTGTACGACCGGTGTCAGAGCTTGGTCCGCATTGCTGGCAGTAAGTCAGGCTCGTTTCCGGTGAGAGTTGGACTCCGCCAAGGTTGCCCTTTGTCACCGATTCTGTTTATAACTTTTATGGACAGAATTTCTAGGCGCAGCCAAGGTGTTGAGAGGATCCGTTTTGGTGGCCTTAGAATCGCTTCTCTGTTTTTTGCAGATGATGTGGTCCTATTGGCTTCATCAGCTCGTGATCTACAGCTTTCGCTGGAGCGGTTTGCAGCTGAATGTGATGCGGCCGGGATGAGGATCAGTTCCTCCAAATCCGAGGCCATGGTCTTGAGCCGGAAAAGGGTAGCGTGCCCTCTCCGGGTCGGGGAGGAGGTCCTTCCCCAAGTGGAGGAGTTTAAGTATCTCGGGATCTTGTTCACGAATGAGGGAAAACTGGAGCGTGAGATCGATAGGCGGATAGGTGCAGCGTCCGCAGTGAAGCGGGCGCTGTACCGGTCTGTCGTGGTGAAGAGAGAGCTGAGTCAAAAGGCAAAGCTCTCAATTTACCGATCGATCTACGTTCCCACCCTCATCTATGGTCATGAGCTTTGGGTTATGACCGAAAGAACAAGATCTCGGATACAAGCGGCTGAAATGAGTTTTCTCCGCAGGGTGGCTGGACTCTCCCTTAGAGATAGGGTGAGAAGCTCAGTCATCCGGGAGGGACTCGGAGTAGAGCCGCTGCTTCTCCACATCGAGAGGAGCCAGTTGAGGTGGCTCGGGCATCTGGTTAGGATGCCTCCTGGACGCCTCCCTGGTGAGGTGTTCCGGGCATGTCCCACCGGGAGGAGACCCAGAGGAAGACCCAGGACGCGCTGGAGGGACTATGTTTCTCGGCTGGCCTGGGAACGCCTTGGGATTCCCCCAGAGGAGCTGCTCCAAGTGGCTGGGGAGAGGGAAGTCTGGGCCTCCCTACTTAGGCTGCTACCCCCGCGACCCGACCCCGGATAAGCGGAAGAAAATGGATGGATGGATGGATGGATGGATTCTGTTTGTTTAAAAATGATTTGTTAAGATGGGGCAGATATGATAAGATATTATTCTTCTTCTGCTACCTTTTATTTTATATGTATTTTATTGATTTGAATTTGAAATGGTATTTGTGTTTTTTAATTATTATGAAATAAATAAACGTTAAAAAAAAAAGCCATTATGATAACATTAGCTTGAGTCATTCCCTTTAATAACACGGTGGAAATTTAGAAAATGATTTTACAATACCAAGAAGTATCAGAGATTTATATTTTCAACCCATGAGCTTTTAAATATCATTAAACCTAACAGACATTAAAAAGTGAGGTTCAAAACCAAACATTGACCACAGCTATATGCACTTGTTGCTGACCCTTATGGTGACACTGAAGCTCATTTAAATCCAAGATGGCGGCGCGTGCAAACGCCGCGGCTACTCTCCCTCCCGACAACACAGTGTTTTCGTCTTTTTTAATGTTTGTGTTTGTATTACATTACTGCCTATAGTCATACTACTGTTTACATTCACTGTTTACATTTATTACTACTGTTTTCATTCAATACTACTGTTTACATTTATTACTACTGTTTACATTTACACTACTTTTTATATCTACACTACTGCTGATATATATATATATATATATATATATATATATATATATTTTTTACTAGCCTTATTGCATATGCCACTTTACCTCTATACCAATATCAACTACCTCATACATATACTGTGTACATAAACTTCATATGCTGCTTTGTCACTCTATTACAAATGTCAATGCCAGAACTTTCATTTTATTTTATAGATATACTTTTTACACTTTTATACTACTATGCAAAAAACTCAGGACAGTATTACACTTTTGTTATTTCATTTTATGCTTATGTTTATTAAATGTTTAGTGTTTTAGTGTTGGTGTAACTTTTCATACTTTCATACTACTACTATGCAAAAACTACTATACAAAAACTCAGGACAGTATTACACTTTTATTATTTCATTTTATGCTTATGTTTTAGTGTTTTAGTGTTTAAATGTTTACTGTTGCTCCGAGGGACAGAGAGAAATGCAATTTCAATCCTGTGTATGTCCTGTACATATTACAGTTTTAACAATAAAGTTGACTTTGACTTTGTTTTTTTTCTGCTAAAAGGTATATTTTGTCCTGTCACCAGGTTAACTAAGACAAACAATTTGTTTTATGAGAGGCTTTACTTTTGTATATCTTGTCAAATAAGAAGTATTTTATTAAAACCCTTTTCATTAGGTTGCTGCCAATAGTTTTAATTTTAATATTTTACTAAATAGTCTTGCACTGAAGGCAGTCTTGCAAGTCTTGCACAGATTTTGACTTTGTTGGTTGGCAAACTGAATTGGCCTTAGAACTTGTGACTAGTGACTGTTGTGCTTTTTTCCTAAATGGGTAGTATGTTAATTTTTTTCATGTCATAAGAATATAAGATATCTCATCCATGATTTAGCATAGAATAATTATGGCTCAGAATTTCTGAATTATGGTAGGCCATCTCCAAATCATGCTAGGTCACACTGTCATTACCCACGAAGTCCTCCAGTAGAATAAAGGAGTCCCCAGCTGGAGCATCTTCCAGCACTTCCACTAAGGACTCCAAGAAGGTTGGATACTCTGAACTGCCAATTGGCATGTAGGTGTAAATAAACATCAGAGCCCATCTCCCTGACTTGAAGGTGCAACAAAGCTATTGTCTCACCTACAAGGGAAAACTCCAACACACAAGTACTAAGTTGGGGGGCTATGAGCAGACCAACACCAGCTCAATGCCTCTCACCATGGGCATCTCCAGAGTAGACTAACGTCCAGCCCCTCTCAAGTAGATTGGTTTCGGAGCCCATGCTGTGCATTGAGATGAGCCCAACTATATCTAGTTAGTACCTCTGAACCTCACGCACAAGCTCAGGCCCCTTCCCTGCCAGAGACGTTGTGCTCCATGTCCCAACAGCCATCATTGGTATGCAAGGGTCAGAGCGCCAAGGCCCCCATCTTTGGTCACTGCCCATGGCATTGTACACCTAACTCGTATGGCCCCTCCTGCAGGTGTTGGGCCAAGTCAAGTCAAAACCATGTTGCTCATTCAGGCTGACCCCGAACAGGTACCATAGGTTGGAACCTGTCGTCACCAGGCGCTTGCAGTCAAGCCCCTCCTACATGCTTAGCTGCAGGGTGGGGCCCATAGCCATGTACAGGCAAGGAACATGGAGTTCCTTGTTCTTCTTTGTCCATACAAGTGTTTTGAATTGGTCTTTGTTTGGTCTGTCACCTAGAACTATTCTGCCTTGGGAGACTCCACAATTACAATTGCCCCACACAGCATAGCATTTTGTGGACTTGGAGAAGGCATTTGACAGTGTTCCTCGAGGTACACCGTAGAAAGTTGTAGTGATAAACCTTGGTCTCTGTAAACTCTCAGTGAGACACCTTTCTTGAAACCTTCAAGAAGAAGACAGTTGACACTGTTTATTCCATTAATTTGAATCAAAGACACAAATTAGATCACCAAGAGACTTTTTATTTGATTCTAATTCAAATATAATCAAAGCATAACCTTGTGTTATTTGTATGATAGTTGTTATTGTTCAATATTTTGATAAGCAAAGACTCTGTCCAAGTCAAGGGTAAGTCAAAATGAACTTTCCGTATTTGTTTAGAAGTTAGGACAGTTAATCAAGTTTAATAATTTAACTGGCGTCTGTATTCTGTTTCCCTTCTAAACACTTTCTCTAAACAACCTTCTATCTCTTTGACTCATAATAAACTCTTGACTTCTCTGACCTCGGGTAAACCACTCCTACTTGTTGGCTTCTGACCAATCGGGAAGAAGCAAGTCACTGAAGTCAAACCCTCTTTAAAAGTTCACACTTCCGTGAATTTTTCAGTTCTGAGCTAAGTTGAGGAATCAATTCGTCACACTCAGCCTTTCAAGCTGTCGGACATTGGCCAAACGCCAAAAGCCCTGTCCTTCGCTAAGGATTCTACAGCATGCCTGCTGTAAAATCCAAAACGAGGTCCAAAGCTCAAACCTTTGAATAAGAATTCCTTTTGAGGAATATTTTATTTTGAAAATCAACTGGAACTGACCACTACTTCTGTCCATTGGACGCGGACATCAGCGAAATGCTGAAACCATTAAACATGCCGAACCAGTCCGGACGTAACTGGACCTAAAGAACCCTTTACGTCTGGCTGACCCATCTCTCTTACTTCAGCCGGGACTGATCATCTTTGCAAGGTAAAAAAAAAAACAGTTTGATGTTTTACTGCACGGATCTGGGTCCAGCCGACATCGCCCGGAGAGCTGTCATTCTGGTTTAATTCACTCAAAATAACTTCCTTTAAATCTCCTCATTTTCCTCTTTCCTTACTCCTTATCTCTTGCCAGGAACTTAAGAAAAATTGCCTTCAGATATAAGAAAATTTATCATCTCATTACTTGTTTCTGTTGTCCACAATTTAAATCTGCTGACATTTAAATGATAGGAATCTGATCAATAAATCAATGTAAATGTTATGATGTAAACTTAATGATTTTGTTAAATAAATGACTCCATTTCCTGATGGGTCAACTATAATTAACGTTTCATGTCATCGGGCTGTCAGCAGCCCGATTTTTAACCAGTACAGGTAGTCCCCGACTTACGAGCGCTCTGACCTACGAGGTTCCGGACTTACGAGCTGGCGAATTTTTGGAAAAAACGCAAAAAATACCGAGTTTTTCTGTGTTTTTTCACCACAGTTCGTTAGCTAAACATGTGGACACACGTTTCCGATCATTTTTATGCACTCGTAAGCAGTTTTTCGATGAAAAACGAGTGTTTGTAGTCGCGCTAGCAAAACCGTTCCAACTTACGAGCGAAATTCCGGACTTACGAGACACGTGGCGGCCGTTCCAAGTTACGAATTTTCGCTTTACGAGCGCCTCGGAGGAACGGAACTCGCTCGTAAGTCGGGGACTACCTGTATACGCAAAACAGAGCACATTACACCAGTCTTGACCTCCCTGCACTGGCTACCGGTTCATCTTCGAATCCAGTTCAAAATACTCCTGTATGTCTACTAATCACTGAACAGTCTCGCCCCTGCCTATCTCTCAGATTTGATACACCCATATGTCCCACCACGTGCTTTGAGGTCAGCGGACCAGTTACTTTTCACAGTTCCAGTAACTCGCCTTAAGCGCAGAGGTGACAGGGCCTTCTCTGTTGCAGGCCCAAGACTCTGAAACGAGTTACCGCTGCTCGTCAGACAGGCCCCCTCCCTCTCAGTTTTCAAATCCTGGTTAAAAACTCACTACTATTCTGTTGCTTTCAACACCAGCTGATTTGTATTGATCGCTTTATTTATGATCTGCAATGTTTTTATGTCTTTCATTTTGTACTTCATTATGTGTGTTGCCTGTTGTTTGTTTGTTTGTTCAGCACTTTGGTTTGGACTTGTTCCTGTTTAAAATGCTTTATAAATAAAATGGTATGGTATTTACATCTCATTCTGGTCACATAATTTATTGTTTAATCCAAAAAAGAAGAGAATCTGTGATAAATAACAATTACTATTTTGGACTCGAACTAGTCCTATAAGTAATTAAGTAAGGTGGTAACAGGTAAACTCTGTCTACATTCTTACAAAGTGCTCCAAGGATAGAATTGGGGGACCTGTTACTATGGGCTGTTTGGTCCCTATACAAACGGTTTGAGTTTGCTTTGCATTTGTGGCCATAAGTCGGACCCCATCAAGGTGGGAATTGGACTCCGCCTGGGTTGCCTATTGTCATAGATTTTGTTCAACACTTTCATGGACAGAATTTCTTGGTGCAACCTGGGTTGTGGAGGGAGTCTGGTTTGGTGGTTTATGATTTAATCTCTGTGGATGATGTGGTCCTGCTTTCATCAATGTGATGTGATCTTCGGCTCTCACTGGAGCGATTTGCAGCCAAGTGTTAACCGGCTGAGATGAGAATCAGCACCTCCAAATCTGCGAGTATGGTCCTCAGTCACAAAAGTGTGGATGGCTTTCTTCGTGTCAAGAGTGAGGTTCTGTCTCAAGTGGAAGAATTCAAGTATCTTGGGTTTTGTTCATGATTGAAGGAAGAATGGAGCAAGAGATTGACAGATGGATTGGTGTGGAGGTCTGCAGTATTGCGGACTATGTGCCGGTTTGATGTGGTAAAGTGGGAGCTGAGCTGTAAGGCAAAGCTCTCTGTTTACCAGTCAGTCTACATTCCTACCCTCACCTTTGGTCACAAACTCTGGGTAGTGACCAAAAGAAGATGATTGCAGATACAAGTGGTTCAAATGAGTTTCTTCCATAGCGTAGCGTAACTGGACTCTCCATATGAGATAGGGTGAAAAGTTCAGTTATCCAGGAAAATTTTGGAGTAGAACCGCTGCTCCTCCACATTGAGAGGAGCCAGTTGAGGTAGTTTGGGCATCTGGTAAGGATGATTCCTGGGCACCTCCATAGAGAAGCGCTTCGGACATGTTTGACTGGGAGGAGAAACTGGGGAAGACCTAGGACAAACGGGAGAGGCAACAGTATATCTCTCTGTAGGCCTGGGAACACCTTGAAATCCTCCTAGAAGAGCTGGAAGAGGTGGCTGTGGAAAGAGATGCCCTGGTCTCCTTACTCAAGTTGCTGCATCAATGACCCAACTTTGGAACAAGCGAAAGATGATGGCTGGATGGATGGTTGGTTGGATGGATGGATGGATGGATGACGAACAATCTCATAATTATCATTGTGAAATATTAGGGTGTAATTTTTAAATGGTTGATGTATTTTTGAAATGCTACATCATAATTATAAGATATAAGTCATACTTGTGTTATATTAAGGTAGAATTTTGCACAAGCTTTACAATACCATACCACTTTTTTTGAAATAAAGCACTTAAAACAGCAACAAGACTAATCAAAGTGCTAACTTTGTATTTGTTGTTCTAAATGCTTTATTGCTTGTATGTGTTCAGAATGAAGCAATGACTACTGCTCATAATTTCTTCATCCAATTCAAAATCAGAATTTGTAGTGCACATCCTATTATTGTTTACGGTATGTAAGAAAAGAAAGGCACAAATGAGTGAGGTGATAAAAACTAGCCACTACAAAGCACAAGCCAGTGTATCTTTTTTCATTCAACCTTTATTTAAACAGATAAATCACATTGAGCCTCGAAGACTCATTTACAAGTGAGTAATGCCAGTTCCAAGGCAAGCCTAGGTAGATGGTGAGGGTTGTCAGAAATTGTGTCTAGCTTAAAACATTTTTTGCCACAAGAAACATACGAGTTCATGTAAATGACACCATACCAGATCATAAATTATATGTATAAGAGGACATACGTACAGGCGGCCGTGGCGTAGTGGTAATGGCAGTCGTCCCCCGATCCAAAAGTTGGCGGTTCGAGTCCCGGTTCCCCACGCCATGTGTCGTTGTGTCCTTGGGCAAGACACTTAACCCTGAGTTGCTCCCGGTAGGTCTGGAAAAAGCACCTTGCATGGTAGTCTGCCGCTACCGGTTTATGAATGTGTGTAGCATTCAATGTGTGTAGCACTTTGAGATTTTCAGTAATGAAAAGTGCGTTATAAATTGAATTCATTATTATTATTATTATTATTATTATTATTATACAAAAAACAGATACTCATACTCTGAATGCACTTATCTGTGGCATAGAGGATAGAGAAGGCAAGCCTGTGGTCAGAGGGTCGCCGGTTCGATCCCCTGGACCAACGACATCTAAATGTTGGTGGGAAAGGTGAAGCACACACACCTGCCTCCACCCTCATTTGCCCCACTTGGGGGCCTTTGAGCAAGGCCCTTAACCTCCACCATCTGCTCCACTGGGCACCCGAAATGGCAGCTCTCCACATCACACAGAGGGCTGTGGTAGATTGTTGGTCTGTAGTTGTATCAGGAAGGATATCTGGCATGAAAACAATTGCCAAGTCTTCGTGCAAGTCAGTTCACTGTGGTGACCCCTTAGGAAGGGAGTAGTCTAAAGAGGAAAATAAAATTAAAAAAGCTGTCTGAAGTACTTTTTTTTACTATTTTCTGCAAAAGCACCAAATGGTTTTTACTACTACGTGCAGTGATGTGTTAATCTTGAGGGGGAAATGTTCTACTTTTAAAGTTTGGACAAAGAAGCTTTAAATCCATTCAGACTCTGTATTTATTGTTTAGTTTAATCATGTAAGTCGTAATCTCTAAAATCAGTGTTCTATTCTACACAAACTTGGAACACTTTTTTTGCTACAGACTTCTATACATAGGAGTCAATTTATTGTTAAAAGTTCTATGTTGTTACTTTTTGTTTTTTGTTTTACAATGTGCAAACTTGACGCTAACTAAATCTCTGATAAACTCTACTTACCTGTAGAAAGACTCCTGACACCTTGTGTGTTGTGGGGCACACAAATGAGAATGCTAAAGACCATATCTAAACACTACAGTGCTCAGCTTCAAGTTTAAAGCCCAACAAAAAATGTATTTAAAGAAATCTAGTACTGTATTGGATATGCATGCAGAATGATTAAATAAGATTTCTTATTTATCATTAATTTACTGCTGGTCAGTCAGGGGTAGCTGTAAATCTGAATGTGGCCTGCAGTCTAGGAAATACTCGTCTCTGGTTTACATTCATATTTAATCTAATTAATAAGCAATCACACAAATGGTTTTTGATATAAATGCCCAACATTCCTTGAAGTATGCTTAGTCATTTTGGCCAAACCATGTAAATGACCATGTGTGCCATCTTATGTTGCATTGTTAGATCTTACAAGATTTGTTAGCACTGTTACGACCCGGAGAGTCAGAGACATATTTAGTAAACGCAGGACACAAGAAAAAGGTTTAAATAAACTTTATTTAACTAAACTAAAGATAAAGTAATAGTCAGGTTGGCTTCTTTCGGACGAGTAAACACTACCTGTAGATGTTTTAAGTGGTCCTCCCATGTTTTAGAGAAGACTACCACAGCATCGAGGTAAGCTTCACAGAACTCTAGCCCTGATAAACAATGTTCATCAGTCTCTGAAAGGTGGCAGGAGCGTTGCGCATGCCAAATGCCATTACTTTGTATTGAAAAAATCATCAGGTGTGACAAATGCGGAAATCTCCTGTCCACGTTGAGTTAACCCTTAGATGCATAAGTGGGGTCAAAAATGACCCCGAGGGTTGTTATTCTTCAAAAACTCTGAAACTAAAAGTTTTTACTCTTCCATATTCCAGGTATTCCTCATAAAACATGTTTGTAACTTCAAGCCATTTGAATTTTTTAAAATGTTTTTATACATTTTCAGAAATTGCAGTTTTTGTGTCACTACCCCAGTTTTTCATGAGTGGGGTCAAAAATGACCCCAAGCATTTCCTATAGAATCTCAAGGGTTTTCTTTGGGAACCTTTGATTCTTACCAACTGTGACTGTCAAGATACATTTTCTGTCTCATTTACACATCTGATACCTGCAGTCTCACCACTAGGAGGTCAGTTTGACACAGCAGCATACATGTATTATCTTCATTTACCAACCCCATGACTTTACTGTGATAGAATATCATGTTGGTCAACAAAGTAGACACTCTTAGCTAACTACAACATAATTTTAGTACTTAAGCTAGCTAACATTACACTAGTTTAGTAAGCCAGCTGATATTACTGCATTTGTTGTGTAGAGACTCACTGTATTCCTAATTCCTTGTAACAAATGCAAACCTGTTAGGTAACCTATTATATAGTATTATATATATTATATTATATATAAATTATTTTAAAAATCTGTATGCCTCTTTTAACACCAAGCCACAATTTACTGAGAAGTCGGTCAGGGCCTGCACCTGGGTTTAGCACCATATCTTCAATAGATGCATGAAAGCTGTTTATCACTGATAGTATATTAGAAGGGCAGCACGGTGGTGCAACTGGTAGAGCTGCTGCCTCTCAGCGAACAGGTCCCTGGTTCAAATCTGTGGGCCTTTCTGGTTGGAGTTTGCATGTTCTCTCCATGCATGTGTGGGTTTCCTCCAGGCACTCTGGTTTCCTCCCACAGACCAAAAACATGCATGTTAGGCTGATTGGTAACTCTAAATTGACCCTAGGTGTGAGTGAGAGAGTGAATGGTTGTTTGTCTCTATGTGTCCCTGTGATGGACTTGCAACCCGTCCAGTGTGTACACTGCCCCACGCAGTGATTGCTGGACATGGGCACCGGCGACCCCCGTGACCCAAAAATGAAAGAAGCGGGTAAAAGATAATGGATGGATGGATAGTATATTAGAAGAGATGTTGACATGAACAAACATGGAGGGAAGAAGAGTCGCAATAAGAAGAGGAAAAGAGTGGAAAAATCTAAGCAAAGAGGAGCTCATGGCCTTCATTGAAGTGACCATTCTTGCAGGAAGTGAGAAGAACTGGAATGTACCAATGTGTGTGCTCTTTGGGAGTCTTCTACACAACCCAAGGTACCCTGAACCTACCAACCAACATCACTGAAGCAACTGGAAGATGTGGAGTGACAAAAGTTGCAAACAAGTAACAGGAGAGAGGCACAGAGGGCCAACAGAAGAGAAAGAGGTGCCAGATGTGTCCAAGAAACAAAAATAGCAAAGCCACCAATTGGTGCAGGAAATGCAGTACTACAGTGTGCAATGGTCACAGCCAAAAGCAAAAAGTCTGTGACAACTGCACACAGTGAATAGAGAAAATATGTTTGTGTGGGCACATGTGAGTGTTTTGTGTTCTGGTTGTATGTTCATTCTCTTTTTTGTCATTAAGACAGATGGACATTCTAGCAATAATTTTTGAAGATTTTTGATGTTATTTCGTGTGAAAAAAATGATATAAAAAGTTATGAATAAGCATGTTAAGTGTAAAATCAGTCTTTTGTTGACCCATATATAATAAATATAATCACCTTAGACCAAAATTAAAGACATCATTTAAATTCATTGCAAAAACACATTGATTCTAATTGGGGTCATTTTTGACCCCACTCATGGAAGAATGTAGGTATTGGTCGTTCATGCATCCTAGGGTTAAAGGTACTTGCCAGTATCCTTTTAATAAGTCCAGTGTTGTTACAAACTGCGCAGCTTCTACATGATCTACACAGTCTTCCATTCGGGGTAACGGGTAACAATCGGGTTTTGTAACCGCGTTAACTTTCTGTAGTCTGTACAGAATCTATCACCACCACCATGTTTAATCGCTATTAAACAAGGTGAACTCCACGCACTACAACTTGGTACAGCTAACCCATGATCTAACATACAGGTAGTCCCCGACTTACGAGCGAGTTCCATTCCTGCGAGTTGCTCGTAACACGAAAATTCGTAAGTTGGAACACGAAGCACATGTTCTCGTAAGTCCGGATTTTCGCTCGTAAGTTGGAACATTTATGCTAGCGCTACTACGAACACTCATTTTTCATCAAAAACATTCATATTAGTTCATAAACATGGTCGGAAACGTGTTTCCAAACGGTTAGCTAACACACTTTCATCTAAAAACACAAAAAAGTGCTGTATTTTTTACAAATTTACTTCTCTTTCGCCAGCTCGTAAGTCCGGGACCTCGTATGTAAGAGCGCTCGTAAGTCGGGGACTACCTGTATACTGTACTTGTTCTTTCAAACGTTGTCGCTAGTTTGGGTTCACTCGGTATGAGTGTTGTTTGATTGGTCGAGTCTCACCCATGTCAATGTCATGATGAATCAATCCTGTTTGAGAGGGAGTATCAGAAAACAAACAGTTATTTAAGGTAATTAACTGTTTCAAATCTTCACACTCAGGATGTTCAAGATGAGCAAACAACAAATCCAGGTTATGTAAGTAGTGTGAATTTGAAAGCCTTCCTTCCATTTCAGCAGGAGGGAGCTAGCCGCGTCGCTTTCAGCGACGGAGACCTCCTGCTTGTCTTGAGCGGACTCTGCCACTCCAGTATCACACACACTTTCAACTTTTGTGTCAGTTGGTTCACGGTAAGGCTTTATTATGATAACATGACACAATTGAGTACCACGTTGTCTGTTAGGTGTAGAGATTAGGTAGTCACGATCAGACAACTTTTCCTTAACAACATATGGGCCACAGTAACGAGCTTGTAGACTAGAGTCCGGAACAGGAAGTAAGGTTAATACTTTGTCTCCCGGTTGAAATTTCCTCTCCACAGCCTTCTTGTCAAAGAAGGATTTCATTTTTGCTTATGTTTTTTGCATATTGTTTTGGGCTAATTCACAGGCACGTAGTAGTTTTAAACGAAAGTCGCTAACATAGTTTAATAGGTTTTTATCAGTTCTTTTACATAACCACTTTTCTTTTAACAACTTCAGTGGACCACGACTGATGTGAGCAAACACTAGTTCGGCAGGACTAAAACCTAAGGATTCCTGAATTACTTTGCGTGTAGCCAACATTTGTTAAATGTACCCCTTCATCCCAATCTTTTTCAAATTCCAGGCAGTAGGTACGTAACATCGTCTTTAAGGTCTGGTGAAAACGCTCAAGGGCACTTTGACTTTCAGGATGGTAGGCTACAGAACATGAATGCTATAATGTCCAGTTGTTTTAAGATTTGTTCAAATATTCTGGACATAAAGTTACTGCCTTGGTCAGTCTATATCATTCGAGGTAATCCAAGTAGTGAAAAAAAACTAGTGAGTACTTTAACCACTACTGGTGTAGTTATTTTGCGTACAGGAAACACTTTAGGAAATCTGGTGGAGGTACACATCACAGTTACCAAAAACTTGTTTCAAGCTTTTGTCCTGGGCAAAGGTCCAACACAGTCTACAATTATACGTTCAAAGGGTTTAGAAACAGTTGGAATCGGGTATAAAGGTGCTGGTGGATCGTTTGGTTTGGTTTTCCAGCTACTTGGCAAACGTGACATGATCCACGACGTACAACATCTTTTTTTATTCCAGGCCAAAAGAAACGGTGCAGTATTCAGTCATATGTTTTACTGACACCCAGATGATTAGCTAAGGGGTTATCATGCGCTAAGCGTAAAACTTCAGCACGGTATGGTGCAGGGAGCACAATCTGTAGGACACACGATGCCATTCCTCACCATGTGGGATAGTTAAACGCATCCACTTGTGCATTAATATGCCATGACTTAAAAAGTATCCAGTACTTATGGAGTCAGGGTCATCAGGTAAGGTGTCCTTAAAGAAAGTTTTTAAGGTATCATCTGATAGGAATTTTAAACACCTTCACCTTAAATAAGAACCATACAAAAGAGACACAAATTGAGTTAAACACTGATCACAAACTTTGCAAAGGGGAAATTGCTTTCAGTACACCTTTGAAACTAGGTTTCAAACATGATGCCAGCAAAGTCTGAGTTGGTCCGCTTGTGCGTGCGTATTTATTGAAGATAGAGGAGGAGTTGATGAGTAACACAAGTCTCTGACAGTTCACAGATAAAACAGATGAGAAGTCATGGTTCTGTTCAAACAGGAACATCATATCAAAACATTGTCTAATCAAGCAAAACTTAAAGACTTGTTTGTTCTGCATCCAGGAAAAACAACGTGTTTGTACTTCTCAGATGAAATGTTGATGCAAACAGAGAACTTTGATTGAAGTAAGTTGGGTAATCGTTTTGTCACAGTACATTAAAGTAATAAGTTTTAAATGATCAATGTTGAAATCCTCTGTCATCGACTTTATTTTGTAATTCAATCAGCTGTTGTCTGGACAATATAAGTTTTACATCAGCTAATTCATTTACACTCACTTCCGTTTTTACAGGAACCTTTTGTGTTTCATTGTTCACCATGAAACTATCGCTTAAATCAACATCTTCTTAATTCTCTTCCTCTTGTTTACGTTTGTGAGCAGCTCGTGTTACAGCACACGACGTAAACACATCAGGAAATGTACAAGTCAGTTTGTCAGGTTGTACACACAGTACAGGAACAGGAGTTACTTCAGGGGTGACTAGCACACGTCCTCTAGCTAAATCATTTCCCAAGATCATGGAAACACCAGAAATGGGAAAACTTGGTCTCATCCCCACCACAACTTCTTCAGAACATAGTTCTGAATGAATCATGAACTTAGCTAAAGGGACATTAAAGTCTAGCATGCTAAAGCGACGTATAGGCAGATTTGCTTTAATCATATTCCTTTTACTCAGAGGCAGTATATCTTCTAGTATGAAGGACTGAGAGGCAGCTGTGTCACATAAAATTTTAATGGGTACCTTTGTACCAGACTGAATGGTAAATGGTAAATGGAACTTACTTATGCCCCTTTTCCACTTGTCGGTTCAGGTCAGTTATTGCGCAATATATGCGTACCAGAAGCGAGCTGGACGCATTTTCCACCTCACATATGAGCCGCGTCGCACCGCAATTCCGGACTGATTTCAGAGCAGGGTTCAGGCGAGCTGTAAACGTGCCGTCCTTCACGTCATAAACACAGGGGCGTAGCCAGAATTTTATGAGGGGCGGTTTGTTTAAAAGAAATGTGGAACTTGAAAGATAAACACGCCTCAGTAGCTCACTGGAAACGCGTTAGGTTGGTTGCTGCTCCAAACCTTATCCAGACCAAGTGGGTTCGATTCCCACTTGGTATAACTTGTTTTTTTTATTTTTATTTTTTATTATTTATTCATTCCAGATTTAAAAAACACAAGAAAACTATTTACAAAACAACAAGAAATAAAACAATACATGACATGAAAGGAAGCAGAAGAAGAAAATAATCTTATTATATCTGCCCCTTCTCAAACAAATGTTTTTTTTTTCAAACACTCGATTCAGACAACTTATCTTACGTTTGTCTTTTATTGGGGAAAGGTGCATTGTGGGTCTTTTCAGAACAACAACAACAGATCCTCCATCTGAGCTTGTCCTCGCCTGTACCAAACCGAAGCGTAGCTGATCGTATTGTTGGAGCTCGAACATAATAGATATCATGGCAAAAGAAAATAGTCAAGGGAACACTACCTCCACCACGTGTGAGACGAGTAGGATCCTACACCCCGCCCACCGAAGGGCTACAGAAGTGAATGGAGACAGAGCTACATGTGAGCCGATCCAAATTGAACCAGACCGGACCAGACTGATCCGCTCTGCGCCGAGCGAGTGGAAAAGGGGCATTATATAGCGCTTTCCAGCCTCCTATGAAGGGTCCCAAAGCACTTCACAGTACCAGCCATCCACCCATTCATACACACATTCATACACCGGTAGCGGTAGACTGCCATGCAAGGCGCCAGACAGTCCTACCAGGAGCAACTCGGGGTTAAGTGTCTTGCCCAGGGACACAACGAGGTATGCAGTGACTGGGGATTGAACCTGGGACTTTCCGGTCCTGAGCCGGCTGCCCTGCCTCTACACCATCTCAGCTCCAGAAGAGAGGTTGAGATGAACCCATCCATAATAAAGGGGTAAAAACCCTGTTTGGATTTATCAGTGGTAGGTGACTTGTCAAAGGTGGGACGTTCAAAACTGATTTTGTACGTCAACACATATTCATCCACCAGGACTGCAGCTGTTGAAGCATCTGTGATTTTATTTTCATTCAAATAGGTGGCTACCCTGTCTGGCAAGCTCTTCTTGAAATCTATCAATATTAGCTGTTTAAGCTGATCAAAATCTGTCACCGAACTCGTAGTACACCAACGGTCAAAAGGATTTCTTTTTCTCTCATATATTCAGTGTATGTTTGATTCTCCAATTTTCTTAGCTTCCAGAACTTCGGCCTGTACGCTTCTGGAACTAATTCATAAGCTCACAGTATAGCTTCTTTTAGATTTACAAAATTACTACTAGGGATGGGGCTGATCCGGTCCAGTATCGGTATCTGATACCAGCATTATTTAAGTATCGGGTATCGGATCAAACCTGCCGATACTTTTCCAATCCAGCTTCAAAGAGCACTTGTGTTCAATCACATTATGTGAGATAAACCCAATGAAGACACTCTTAAGCCTTACAAATGGGAACCCACTGACTTTAACAGCACATAGGACAGGAGGCAATTATACCACACACATGTCCTCCTTACTCATGGTACAGCTGAAAAAACGAATAAAGTGCTAAGCATGATGGGAAAGACAACATAGCCACTCCCCTTAACCAATAAGAGAGTTGATTTTGTTGTCTTTCCCATTATAACCAATAGTTATAACCAATAGTTTGTCCAGCTAAAGCTGAAAAAACTAAAAAAGTGCTAAGCATGATGGGAAACACAACAGAGCCACTCCCCTTAACCAATAAGAGAGTGGATTTTGTTGTCTTTCCCATAATGCTTAGCGTTTTTTTAGTTTTCCAGATTTAGCAGTGAGCCATGAGCTACTGTTGTTTTTAGTTTTCCAGATTTAGCTGGAAAAGTTTTCCAGCTAAATCTGTTTTCCAGCTAGAATCCACTCTCTTATTGGTTAAGGGGAGTGCTGTGTTGTCTTTCCCATCATGCTTAGCGCTTTTTTAGTTTTTTCAGCTGCACCATGAGTAAGGAGGACATGTGTGTGGTATAATTGCCTCCTGTCCTATGTGCTGTTAAAGTCAATGGGTTCCCTATTGTAAGGTTTAAAAGTGTCTTCATTGGGCTTATCTCATACAATGTTAAAATGAATAGTTTGGGTGCAAAAGTTTCATTATACAGAGTCACATACCTGAACAGTATCGGATCGGAAAAGTATAGGTATCGGTCGATACTGAGTTAATAAATATCGTATCGGAAGTGAGAGATGTGGATCAGTGCATCCCTAATTACTACTGTCCATCACTGAAAGAGATGCATAAGCATCCTGTGCTCTTCCTTTTAACACACACTGTAATAATAACAACCAAACATTTTCTGGCCAATTCATCGAATGTGCCACTTTTTTAAACAGGACAAAATACTTATCTATGTCACTCTCATTAAAAGGTGGTACAAGCGGTACATTGTTACTCACATCAAAGTCATGACCGGATGGCTGAAAAGGATTGTTTCTTTGTTCCAGCTCCTTTCAGCGAAGTTCAGCATCCAACTCCATTTTACGTTGCTCAAACAGAAGTTATTTTTCCTCTCAGAGCAGTTTGTTACTCTAACTCTGCTTTCCTTACAACAGCTTCAGCTTTCCTGGCTTCAGCTTCTTCTTTTCTTCTAGCAGTTTCATACTCCATTCGACGCATTTCGAATTCAAGTTCTTTCAAACGCACCTCAAAATGTGTTTGTGGACCTCCAGGGCGTTTAGGTGATGTTGCAGCAGGCAAGACCCCACCTGAACTAATGCAGCAATCAATTCACTGTCAACCATCTCCCTCCTAGTGCGCTTGTCCACAGTGACTTCAAAATGATCTGTTACACTCAGTAACTGCTCCTTTGTGCAGTTAGCTAGAACCTCCACTGTGGGTTGTTCTACAAAACTGTCCAAATCAAACTCCATGATACAGACACAAACAACTTTTTAAGTTGTACACTTTACAAATGTCTCACACGCAGATCACTGTAAACAACAGCAAAAAAGTGTCCTAGCTGCACTTGAACGTAGCACAATCTAAAGCGCGCAGCTGACAGCATTCAGCACAATCGGCAGCAACTAGATGAAGCAAGCATTCAATAAATGTAAGGCGACAAAACTTAAAGCTTCAATGAGTCCTCAATAAATCTTTCTGTACTGGAAGATTTAGTACAGAAGCACACAAACAATGTCTGTTTTAAGCAGACAAACAAAAGAGTCGCTCACTCAAGCTTTGAAAAAGCCAACAGCACAGCTCCCCATCTGTGCTCAAAACATACAGAGCACAGCAAGACAATAAGGCTGCTCCTGTGAAACTACTCAAAATTTAGCTCATTTAATAAATCTCGGATGAGCCCCCAATAAATATGTTACGACCCAGAGAGTCAGAGACATATTTAGTGGATGCAGGACTCAAGAAAAAGGTTTAAATAAACTTTATTTAACTAAACTAAAGGTCTTCTGGCCGCAGACAAGGTCTTCTCCGGCAGCTTCCCTAGGTCAGGAACCCACCGTCACCTTCTTCAGGCATCCCACGTCACACAAAAAGAAAGTAACAACTGAAAGATGGACTAGGCAAGCTGGCCAAACAGAAAAAAATGCAATCAGACAGGGCCAACTTTGTACAGAGCCGTTGAAGCCTGCCTAAACAATGATCTACCTGTCCAAAAAAACCACCTGTCCTAAGTGTAAACAAAAAGACGAAAACAAGACTACCAGGCTCACCCAGTCTGGAAAGTTCTGAAATTAAAGAAGAGAGAAAAAAGAGCAATCCAACATCACAGCTGTCTCTAGCAGACAGACACACAAACACAGCTCTCTGTGATCCAAATAGTCCTTACATGAGCCCCAGCTGCTCAGATCCTCGCCTCTAGTCTAAACTAGAGGTTAAAAACAAGCACTTCAAGTACTTCAACACACACTCTAGTCCAGTCTAACTAGAGTCCTCACGAGCGTGCACTTGCTCAAGTCCAACTCCAACAAGAGCAACTCAGGTCAGGATGGGCAGAATACTCCTGACACACACACACACATACATAGCATAATGGCTGCCTTCATCAAACTTGGTTACCTTAGTGGCTCTCAAGTCATTACAACAAGCTTTCACTTGCATCCACCAACCTCAGCTGGCTTTCAACAACACTCTGCTGGCTTACACCAACCTCCGCTGCTCCATAGATCTCAGCCTAAAGCATTTATAGGCAGGATCAGCAGGTGATGCAGAAGCATTAATCAACCAAAGCTGATTAAAGGCTGAGCAAATAAAAGGTGCTGGAGCAGACTGCTGGTGCTTTCAGCTGATTGCAGCCAACATAAACACAACAGTGAGGTTTAAAAACACTTTATCTCCTCAGGGTGCATAACAGCACTTAGATTAGATCATGACGATCAAATACTACCAAATGAAATTTAGCTTGATTTTCACTCAGATCTGTCCAATTGGTTATGAGATATTTTGCTTTTTTTTTTAACTTGTCCGAGTCAGTGCAATTAGACTGACAGAATATGCATTGATATGTGACTCAGCAAGTTCAGCTAGTTCTGTGCTACTGTAGTAATTAGGGATGGGACCAATCCGATCCAGTATTGTATCCGATACCAGCATAATGTAAGTATCAAATATCGGAACCAACCTACCGATATTTCCGATACTTTCTAGATGTCAGAGAGCAGGTATATTGCACCATGCTCTGTAACTTCTGTCTTAACATTGTGTGAGGTAAACCCAGAGAAGACACTCTGAGCCTCACTACAGTAATTCACAAACTAATGGCATACAAGAGGCAGGTCTCTACCACAGACGTCCTTCTGACTCATGGTGCAGCCCCTAGTCTACACTACTAGCCCTACTACTAACTATTACTACTACTACTACTAACACTAGTCTAAAATACTGCTAAGCATTATGGGAAATCAACACAGTCCCCATTTTTTTGTTTTATTTTTGATTGTGGCACGATATGAGTTGTATCTAAAAAAGCTAAGTCTGGTCCTCTGGACTGTGCATTGAATTTATAAATGAAAATTCAATGTACAGTATTGTTTAAATCTGTATCTGTTGATCAAAACCAACAAGAATTACAACTCAGTGCCATAGTCAAAAACAAAACTAAAAAACGGGATTTCCCAGTATGCTTAGCAGTATATTAGTGTTCAATTATAGTTTAAATCTGTATCTGTTGATCAAATTCAACAAGAATTACAACTCATATAGTGCCACAATCAAAAAAAAATGGGGACTGTGTTGATTTCCCATAATGCTTAACAGTATTTTAGACTAATGTTCCGGGCTGCACCATGTCAGAAGGACGTCTGTGGTAGAGACATGCCTCTTGTATGCCATTATTTTGGGCAATGCTGTAGTGAGGCTCCGAGTGTCTTCTCTGGGTTTACCTCACACAATGTTAAGACAGAAGTCACAGAGTTCCGTGCAACATACGTGCTCTCCCTTCAAGAACTTTACAGCCTCTTATACCTGAACACCGACATCGGATCGGAAAAGTATCGGTATCGGTCGATACCCAGATTTAGAAATCGGTATCGGATCGGATGTTAGAAATGTGGATCGGTGCATCCCTAGTAGTAATGGCATTTGCCTGGACTCTTCAATATTTACTTTTCACTTTGTTTAAACCTCATTTTACTGTTTCGTTTCAAAATGTTTTCTTGCCTTGGTCCTCTAAAAGTTGTTAAGTAGGGAAATTATTGTTGATGTTTGAATGTGCTTGCATGCTTGCTTTTGAATGCTGAGTAAAGCCTGAAACTGTCATGAAGTCTTAGCTGTCAAACTATGAAAAACCCCTTTCTGAGTGACAAGACTAGCCTCAGTTTTCTCTTGACTGCTCACTCTCTTTTGTTGTAGCTGTCAATGCTCAAATCCTATTTATTCAAAAGTTCAGTTATGAAACATTCAAAAGTGGTATGCAAAAGCAAAGTATACTTGTATATTCTGGGTTAAGGAAGCTGATGTATTCAGTCCTTTTTGTTTTAGATGCACTTTGTGGTTTGTAGTTGTACTGATATAGACCCTCATCTCTGACCTGGATTTACACCTTTTCACATCTCTCTGAAACTCGTAGTGGTACACTTTCCTTGAGGCCCTCAAGGAGACAAGTGGACACTATGTTATTACATTTATTTTGAATTAAAAGACACAAATTTCAGAAGAGACTTCCTTTTAATTTGTGTTAATTCAGAATTAATTAACAGAATACCTCTTGTCATTATATGATCATGGTTTATGCTTTACCAATGCTGGTCACTTCTTAATATGATGAATCAAAGAACTATGGCAAAGTTGAAAATATGTCAAGTTGAACTTTTCGAGTTGTTTAGAAATGTTAAGACGTTAATCAAACGCTTAATCAGTAATCTGTATAACTGGTGACGGGTTTCTGTCACTTGTCTAAACACTTTCACTAAATAATCTTCACTTCTTTAACTTTTGATAACTTTTCTGACCTGAACTAAATCCCTCCCGTTCTCTGGGAAACAACCAATGAGCGGAATGAATTTAACTGGGTCAACTTCTTTTTTTTAAGCCTCCACTTCCTGTCTGAGCCTAGAGTCTGCTGGAGGAACTCAACCCATGAGGTTCCCCAAAGAGCTGATTTGCACGTCTGTCGAATGCTAAGGACACGTCATTCAGATAAAGACTTATAACATGCCAGTTATAAATCAATTTTGAGCTGTAAAAAGCTTCACTTTAGTGAAATTCCTTCAAATGAATCTTTTATCTTGAAAATCAAACCGGAAACAGTTTCACTACCTCGCTGAGGTCGAAGCGGACCTCAGGAGACGCTGAAGGTGGACACTTGGAAAGCCTGCAAAAACATAGCGGTACGGACGGTCCATGCACGTTAAGGCTAACCCAACTTTACCATAGCTTAGACGATGAATCTTCGCAAAGGTAAAAAGTCGTTGTTCATACCGAACCTGGGTCCAGCAGACGCTGATCAGGAGTGGGTCGTGTTTCCTGGTTATAAACATCAAGATGATATTCTCCTCACTATCCTATGACTTTTTCTTCCATTCTCCTCCTAAACTTTCTTTAACCTTTAAGCCAAAACTTTAAGTTAATGTGCCTACAGATATAAGTTAATATAAGACCCTTAACTTGTTCTGTTATCTCTAAGTTTTAATCTGTCTACAGTTAGTTATAGGAAATTCCGATCGAGCCAACCATGTACAAATGTTGTGATGTAATTTAATGATTTGTTAATTAAATGATTCAGTTCTGCTGTTTCAACATAAATTAATATTAATAATAATAATAATAATAATAATAATAATAATAATAATAATAATAATAAATTCAATTTATAATGCACTTTTCATTAATGAAAATCTCAAAGTGCAACACAATTAAATGTCAATAAAACAAGTAATAAAACAAGTAAAATCAATAACAGTATCAACTAAGATCAAAGATAGAATCATGAGGAGACAGAGTATGCTTGGT
>JBBPBX010020716.1:7238-43088 GCA_038048925.1 Garcialebias charrua | reverse complement strand
GCTCCTCTCGATGTGGAGAAGCAGCGGCTCTACTCCGAGTCCCTCCCGGATGACTGAGCTTCTCACCCTATCTCTAAGGGAGAGTCCAGACACCCTGCGGAGAAAACTCATTTCAGCCGCTTGTATCCGAGATCTCGTTCTTTCGGTCACAACCCAAAGCTCATGACCATAGATGAGGGTGGGAACGTAGATCGATCGGTAAATTGAGAGCTTTGCCTTTCGACTCAGCTCTCTCTTCACCACGACAGACTGAAACTTTAAATGAAACTAATTGAACTAAATTGAATTGAAACTTAGGTTGGTGCTTTTATTTGCAAGTGACGTGGTTCTCAGGACTCTGGAAAGATCTGTAGGAGAAGGATGAATGTATCTGGTTCCACACGAGTATTTAAGTAAGATGAATTGAGGTGTGCTGTATTTGAGTTTCACAGGCTCACACAGAACAGGAAGGGTTCCAGAAGTGGTCTGCAAACCACAGCAGAGGCAGGTGAGTATGGGTGGTGGGAGAAGATGGACTCGAAGGTTGTTCCATAAAACTGGATGGCGTAAAATGTTCCAGTGGTGAGAAGCTGGTAAACGGGGGCATAAATAATGGATCTCATCAGACAGAATCGGGAACAGCTGGTCTTCAGTAATGTTGCCCTGCCACTCTGGACGCTGCAAAGTTTGTTTTGTGAACAAAAAAGGGATGCCTTTATGCTACTGTTTCATAGGTTAAGATTATCTGTTTATCTCAGTCTCCTGATTATCTCATGCTGCTGTATTCATTCATAGCCATCTGCTCACCAAAGACTCATGTTCATACTGCTGTTGTTACGTCGTATGGTTTTAAATTATAAGCGCTTCACGTATATTTTATAACATTTAGCGTACTCTTTGGTGTTTGTTTAGCGTATATCTTAGTTTATATATTCAATCCTAATTTACTGTTATTGTTATACTTTACATTTCACTATGTTTGGGAGTGACTGTGACCATGTGCACATCATTTTGTTCCATCTTATGTTCCACATATGGTGGAAACAATTAAAGTTGACTTGAACTTGAAATGGCAAAGTTGAAGCACAGTTGGTCAAACTTGAAAATACTGCTGTGTTCAGTCTCATGCAATATTGTGAGATTTCACATTCATGAACTCTCAGACACACATCTAATTTGAGCTCTGTATCAGTGAAACTGTCTGGGCTGTAACACGTTTTCATAAGATCAGGTCGTTTCTATGGGGCAGCCATCCTGAGATGGGTTGACTCTTAAAGTTAATCGTGTTTACATCCAACTTCTAATTTATTCTAGTTCCATTAATATATGTCCAGTAGTTCAAAAGAACTATCTGACAACAAATGGACAGACACACAAAAACGGAAAGGCAGAGACAAAAACATTATTGCGTGCCTTAGCTTTTCAGTGGCAGGCAATAAACTCAAAACACCAAATAATTGATCAGATCAAATAAATTATCTGTGTAAATGGAAGTCAAACAATTGCATCATTACTAATGGTATTTAAAATGAAAGCATTTTAAGTTTGTGTTTCCGCTGCTTTAATAAACATGATTTTAATGAGTCAATTTCATCTGTGATTTAATTTCAGGACGCTAACTGAAGAAGATAGAGTGTACATGGGAGGCTGGGTTTACTTTTGGATGCAGATCATGATTGTTATTTGGATTTATTATGTTCAGAAAACCATGAGTCATGGCTGCAGTTTCAGAGCTGTTCATCGTCAAGGGGGTTGGTGTTAACTAAACACCATTCAAACAACTTATTTCATTGTAATGCAAAAGCAAGACACTCACCATTCATCATTCAATTTTTAAGAGAAATAGTTTGAATATTGACCAGTTAATGATAAAAGATTGGTTTAATGCAAATGCTGAAACAAAGACAGGTGAATCCAATAATTCTCAGTCGGGTCATCTGGACAGTTTCTTTTTTCTTTTTTACGTTTCGCCCTCTATCTGGAGGGCTTCATTGAAGACAGGTGAAATATTTGACGTTTGCAGATGGTTGCAGAAATGCAGTAGTCTGGAGTGGGGAACTGCAATTGTTCCCAAATTGCTTTTGAGCCTGAACTGGACTTGTTTCTCGGAGACGTGCTGTGTCCCTGACAGACGGTGACCTTGAATGGAAACGTCTCTGCAGCCTTCTCACCTCCCTGGTGAGACGCATTATTGTTCTGCCATGAGCAACCACCTTTTACCTGCAACCCGCATGCAGCCCGAGGAAATAACCTCCCCCTTGACGATAACGGTCAGACGATCAGAGAGGATCTTCACTGCCCAACTCATCAGAAACAGTGGTCAACACAGAAGCATTCAGAGTAAAAACCTCATTTTAACCTTTTTTTGATGTTGTTGTTGTTGTTGTTGTTGTCGTTATCTGTTATTGTCCAGGCCACAATCAGCTGTCCTGCAATCTTACAATACTGTTCTGGAGTCTTTAGTTTGTCCAAACAGAACTAGTCAAGGCAACCAAAAAACATCTACTATTTTTTTCTGTACGAAAAGTCTAATTCAATGCAAAAAAAAAAAAACCCATTAAATCACACACATATATATATATATAGCATTTTCCGCCTGAAAAGTTGCATCTCTATATAAGTCGCTTTGTCCAATTATTGGCAATAAATTGGAAAAATCCATAAACAAGTTCGCACCTTTATTTAAGTCGCATCTATTATGCGTCACCGGTAAGCAACGCGCCAGCGCCTCATTTGCCCTGCTGAAAATGGCGGCCACAGAAGCATGCACGGAAGGACTTTTAACAAGATTAACACGGTAAAAACAATTATTTGTCTGCTGAAAATGATAGCAAAGATGTGTCTTAGCTTAACTGTTCCTTAATAAATTCACATAATGGTCAAATCTGCTGGATTTAAATTGTTTTGCTTTGACGTCTTCCAAACGGTTGCGCGCGCTGCGAAAATAAATTATAAATAAATCTAATTTTAGCTCCAACAACTCCAACAGCTAATAGTTTGTAAATGACCACCAAGTAATTACTTTCTGTAAGTTTAAAGAAAATCTGCCGTGTGGTTTATGAGCTATTTGCTAAAAAGTACCGGAAAAAACAACTAAGCTAACCGCAACACATTTACGTTTATAAAACATCAAATTTTATCTCAAATAACTCCAACAGCTAAGAGTTTGTAAATATCCATCTAGTGATTATTTCTGTAAGTTTAAGTAAAATCTGTCCCGTGGTTTATGAGCTATTTGCTAAAAAGTACCCGGAAAAACAACAAAGCTAACTGAAACACATTTACGGTTATAAAACATTGAATTTTTTCTCAAATAACTCCAACAGCTAAAAGTTTGTAAATGTCCACCAAGTAATTACTTTCTGTAAGTTTCATAAAAATCTGTCCTGTAGTTCATGAGTTATTTAGATAAATAGTAACAGTTTTTGCTAACAAACACTGAGCTAACAGTAGTGCATACCTCCAGAGCAGGAGGCCGGGCTGCGACAGTCAGTCCGACCAGAGGAGGCTGCTGTCGGACACATGAGGTGGGAACGGTCGGTGTACCCTAGCGGACAGAAGTGGTACTGCACCATTTTTTTGCCAAAATGAAAAACGGTCATATCTGAGCCCAAAATTTGTCTAAAAATATGGGGAAAAAAATCCATAAAAAAGTCTCACCTCTCTATAAGTCGCAGGGCATGCAAATTGGGCAAAAAGGTGCAACTTAAAGACCGGAAAAATACGGTAGTTGTAATTTTTAAAACTAAAGAAAGCATCAACAAAAAGTTAAGAAACCAACACTCTTGTTGGATTTTACACTGGATCACTTTGGCAATAAATAGTGAGTGGGACTGGGTTTTGCTAAACAGGGTCAGGTTTTCAACATCACACAGAATAATATGGACAAGAAAACACATCCTATGTTGCAAAAAAGTCTTAAGTGTAAAAAAAACTAATGCAAAACTGACATGGTGTTAAAAAATACAACAAATGTTTAGCTGGTAGATTCACTGTCTTGTCTAAAATACTTTCTGGTTCTCCAAATTAAAAACTTGCTCTAATTATTGCCTACTGCAGGTAGGATACTGACTGTTCAATTCATAAGCAGTCGAACCCACATGATAAGAATTAAAAAAAAAGTTTAACAATTCCTTTACACGTTACCTGAGCTGACTGATGTAAAGGCCTGCGTTAAAACTACTGTAGTGAGATTTAAATCAACCAAAATGAGTTTTAGGTGCTCAGCTCCTTAAAGTTGTGTGACCAGTTTACTTTTTATTTTTCAAGCAAAATAAAGAAAAATAAACAAGTTTTATTGTTTTGCAGAACACCACAAGATATTTAGTTAAAAAGAGTTTTAGCAGACCAGAGCAGAATGAGCCTGTTTTCATTTGATGGCAAACTTTGGAAGTTTACTTTCAGTCTTGTTTTGACATTTAAGCTATTGCATTTTTCAACAATAAAAGACGAAGCTGGACTTTTTAACAATCGCAACAATGATAAAAACTAAAGCAGCCCTGTTTTGAATCAATAATCTCACATCATCATCATCCCATCCCTGTGATGCTGGCTCTGACGGGTGCACCATGCAAAGTGCTGAAAGTGCAAGTTTTTAAAATGCAGACGCTGCAGCTGATTGTGATTTAATGCAAACGGTTAATCTGAGTGGGTCCTGAACACATCACAGTCACCCTGCAGGTGTAGCAGCAGCAGAGATGAAGCAGCGAAAAGGCTGAGTGGCAGTTAAAAGATGTGAATGTATGAGATAGAAAAGAGACTATGGATCTTTGCAGATATGCTTTTGTGTGTTTGAGCAATTCAATGTGTGTGTGTGTGTGTGTGTGTGTGGTTGCACTCGGGAGATTCAGCCATTGGTCTAATCATCCAGACTCCTGCATTACTCCATTTTGATCACTTTAAACTGCTGATTTTCTGTTCATGTATAATTACTGCATTGACTTAAATATTTCCTTTATGAATATATAAAACGTGATCCCAAGAAACAGACTTATTACATCTGAATAGGATCATTTGGTAAAAGATTTCAAAGGATGTAGGTCAAGGTGACCTCTGATGTAATATACACAGGAGTGGGCGCGTGTGAGCGTCTGAGAGTTGCACAGAGGGATTAAGATTACAGCTTTAAAATGCAAGCAGTTTCATTTATTTTCAATCCATTAAAAGAAAATAAAGTCAAAAATAGATCACAATAAAATATCCTTTGCAAATTCAAAATCAAAACATGCATGTGATAGAAACGTCACCGCCCACTCGGCCTCAGGATGAACAGACGTGATCTGAATAACACCTCAAAACAATAAAACCTTCATCTTCAATGCACACATTCCTGCAACATTTATATATTAAAAATAAAAACCTGTTTTCACTCTTCAGTTTTCTTTTTAATAGCCATGTTCCAGCTGGGCTGCATGTCAAAATGCAAATGTTCTCAACTTCTTTTCTGGACACAGAGATCACCAAGTCTAACTGTAAATGGCACCCTGCATGAACACTGTGGCTGATCCTCCAGAGCATTTACAGCAGGAGAGATGAACACGCTGAAAACAGCTGTTGTTCTTGCCACCTGTCCTTTGTCAGGCTATCTGCTAATTTCATGGCGTCATGGATGCACATGTCTTCTGGACTTCAGCAACAACAACCAAAGCAACATCTCACCTCCTTCTACAGGTGTGCAGTGGAGAGCATCCTGTGCTCCACCATCAACGTGTGGCATGGAGGCTGCACAGCTGCAGAAAGAAAAGCTCTGCAGAGAGTGGTGAAGGCTGCACAGAAGATGTTGGAGTCAGTCTCCCCACCATCACAGACATAGGAGCCAAGATGGTCTAGTGGCAGGGCTTTTGACTACGGATCCGAAGGTCGCGGGTTCGCGCCCCGGCCACTACCCAGCTTGGGGTGTCTATGAGTGCACACCTATTTCTCCAGCTCCCCGGGCGCTTTCGGGCTGCTCACTGCACCACCTGGTAGGTGGTTGGGTTAAATGCAGAGACGAATTTCGTCTGTGTATGGGAAACATACGCAGATGACAGGAATAGACATTATTATATTATTATTATTATTTACACCTCCAGATGCAGGAAGAGGACCACCTGCATCATGAAGGACCCCACTCACCCAGCACACACACTTTTTGCCCCCTTCCCCTCAGGAAGGAGGTTGAGGAGCATTAAGTGTAGATCCACTAGACTGAGGAACAGCTTCTACCCTGAGGCTGTTAGACTCATGAATCTCTAATCAGGATAATCACTGTGAGGAAAAAAATCACTTTAACGTCACTTTGATTGTTGATATGCTGATTATCCATGCTGCTGATCTCATGCTGCATTCATTTGCACTCGTCTGCTCACACCGACTCATGTTCGTGCTGCTGTTCAGTGTATTGTTTAGCACCAAGTGTTTAGCGTATTTCTTAGTTCATATATTAGATCTTATTACCGTTTTTCTTTTACATTTTATTGTTGGATGTAACTGGGACCCTGTGTACACTATTTCGTTCCACCTCATGTACCACATGAGACGTGAATGACAAATAAAGAACCTTGACTTGGCAAGTTAACATAGTCCACCATTTCTAATGTGCACGCAATAAAATACTCTTCATTTTGAATCATATCTTGCCTCTTCAAAGTACATGTTGTGTTTATTAGCATATTTAAAATTATGCTTAAAGTGTTTGTTTTTTTTTAAGCATGAGTGAATTTGTCCAGCTGTTAAAATATGTCTGTATTCCTGTGTTGTGTAAATAAATGACTGGAGAGTTTTAGATTTCCTTTCGGCTGCTCCCAGAGCGAGCGAACAAACATGAAAGATTTGGCAACTGTTTTTTGCCGGATGCCATTCCTGACACAACCAGGGCTCGAACCCACAACCACAGGATTACAAGACAGTTCCACCATCTGACTGCAGAGAAAGTCTCAAGATTAACCCTCGGCCTTTTACAGAGTCTGGGAGGTAAACGTCTTTATTAGGATAGATAGTTTGCAAGTGAAGAAAAAGAGAATACAAATATATATACAGTATATATATTACTATAAAACACAGAGCACAACAGAAGACATCTCATATCTCACATTTCACAAACTGTTGTGGTGTCTTTGTTGCTGTATTCATTCTGTCGGGACTTCTTTCTTTGTTTTCAGCACTTTTTATCTTCTTTATGTCAAGATGTTTGTGTGTTTTTCTGACTTCCTGCTCATTGTCTCCCTGAACCTCACGCACCTGTCAGCCATCTGTAATCATCTCACCTATTCTCACCTGCCAGTCATCCGTCTCAGTACAAGCTCCCTGGTTTTGATCAATGTCTGTCTTTTTGTGTACACAAGTCTGTTGAGTCCTTTTGTTGTTACGCCTGCATTTTTGGTTTTGTTTCATTTATCAAATGATTTTAGAGTTTAACCTGCCACTCTGCACTCCATTTCTCACCAACCAATATGATACAACCCGAGCAACAATGTAACCTTTACCTGCAACCTGCTTACACTGCATTGTATGGGTTTATTCCATTCACATCTTAATATCTGTTTTTATCTTTAATTTGCTGATGTAAACCTGTCATGCCTGAATCAAAGCTTGCTGTTGTTCTGCATAAATTTATGCGGCGTGTTCTGCAGCAGACTTGGATCAGACACCTTTTATAAAAAGGGGATGGACATTTTATGCACCACATTATGCACACTTGCTGCAGCTTTTAGCCGCACGATGATTGTGAATACAGCAGAGAGAGAAAGAAAAAGAAAAACATTTTTTAATGTAACAACCTGAGCACTCGAACTTCAAATATGCGATGCAATAAATATATACCATATTTTCTGGCGTATAAGTTGCAGGTTTTTTGCACTAATTTGTCAGTCCTGTGACTTATATGCCGAAGCGACTTATACGTGTTTTTTTCCGTATTCATTATGCAATTTTTGACTAACGCTTTATAAATTTTGAAGAACTGCAACAGCGAGTCCTCCCGTGCCCACTCACTTCACTCAGCTGGTGCAGGCGGAAGAACGCTGGAGAGTTTGCAGCTCCGGCCGCAATGGATCGATGGATGGATGGCTGGTGCCACGCTGCCCAGGCAAAATTAAGCTGTTTTGACCATTAAAGTGCATTTATTAAGGAAAAGCTAAACTAAGACACACCTTTTTATAATGTGAGCAAACAAATAATTGTTTTTAAGTGTTAATCTTGTTTTTTTTTTTCATTTATAAATTTATATATATTTTTTAAATTGTTAAATTTATTAACAGCAGTTGTGACTACAAATAAATGTCTAAAAAATAAACTATATATAAATGCACATGTTTTTTTAGGCATTTATTTACATTTATAAGTACAAGCTTCAAGATGATGTCCATGCAAAAATCAAAGCAAATATGTTTGTGTTTTTAGTATTTTACCTTCTTTTACGATCCTGATATATTGTTTT
Organism: Garcialebias charrua; assembly: GCA_038048925.1. Lineage (NCBI taxonomy): Eukaryota > Metazoa > Chordata > Actinopteri > Cyprinodontiformes > Rivulidae > Garcialebias > Garcialebias charrua. The sequence continues at coordinate 34,693 of JBBPBX010020716.1, read as the reverse complement.
ATACAGTACTCTTATTTGTACTGCATTTTTACTGTAGTTTATTGTTATTGTTTACTGCTATTGTTGTCTGTACTTCATATGTTCTGTCTGGAACAGTTCTCTTTTGTAAATGAGTCCTTGTGGCTCATTGAGACCAGAGCCATATATATAGAGAGTTCCGACACGCTTTGATCTCGCCGACAGGCGGTCAATCGTTCCAAACAACGGCTATGGAAACCTTGTGGAGCTGCGCCCTCTGGCGGCGACAGAGCGCTACTGCAGGCAGCTTCAGACTGTAACCAGAGCCATGGAACAAATCGCCCCCTCCATGACCCACGTGACTTCCGCATTCCATTCTTACAATGGAACTCTATGAAAGTGTCGCAACTCTCACTTTATATGGCTCTGATTGAGACTAGCCTGTATAAATAAAGGTTGAGTCAATGAAAAAAAATTGACGAACTGCAACAGCGAGTCCTCCCGTGCCCGCTCGCTTCTCTCAGCTGGTGCAGGAGGAGGAACGCTGGAGAGCTAGTGGCTCTGGCTGCAATGGATGGATGGCTGGATGGATGGATGGATGGATGGATGGATGGATGGTGCTACGCCACCATGGAAAAATTAAGCCATTTTGACCATTAAATAAAAGCATCATAAATGTGATGGGTCTGCGGTGACACATAATAAATGCGACTTCTATACGTTTTTTCCTCTTCATGATGCTTTTTTTGTGACTGATGTGACTTATACTCAGGAGTGACTTATACGCCAAAAATACGGTAATTCTGAGAAACCTGCACGTACACATTCAGGCTCAACTTTCAAGACATATCTCAAAACCAAGCCCATATACACAGACACACATGTAGCCACTGCAGCTGTTTAAAACATTTATTCAACCTTTATTTATACAGGCTAGCCTCATGTTCTATGTTCTATGTTCCATGTTCTATGTTCCATCACTGTGCAGATCCATCAAGACAAACATGAACAGCAAGTCTGTAACTGCTCCTGCTTATTGAAGCGGAAAGAATATGACCAAAACTAAAACCCCACAAAGCTGATTGTGATTTTGATTAATTAAAATGTGAGGATATCTTACAGTGTTAAAGAACTCTCCACCCACAGCAGATGATAAGGGCACGAGCGTATCGGTTTGTGCTCGTGAGCCTGCCTGCTGACCTCAGAGCTGAGGTCAATGCATCTTGATATCAAAGTGTGCAAAGCAAACCGAGGAGCTGCCAAACGGACGAGGACGTCAACGGCCACTGCAGGACACAGGAGGGTTTCCCTCCGCAAGATGCAGAGGATGAGATTTATTTTCAATAAGGCAAGTTGATGCAGGATCAAAAGGTCGCAGAAGGAACTAAACCAGCATTATTAATGTAGGTATTTCTTATGGCAGCAGAGAGAATGTTAAGCCTTCAGAGAGAAGTAAAAACAGCCGGGCTTCAGTCGACTGAGTCACATATTGATTCCCGGAGTGTTCGCTTTGCATCACATTGGCAGAGCAGATGCATTTTCAATGATTGCTGGTGTTGATTTAATTTAGGAGAATCTAAATTAGGATCCAGATTAAAAATTCGATTGGTTGGACATTTATTTTTCACGCTCAATTGAACGCTCTGCTAAGAAATGCTCAGTCAGCTGTTATACTTTGAAACGAGGGTTTACAGCGTCCGTCGAGAAAGATCTCAGGATTTCACCTGGACGTTCAGCTGAGGCGTAAACAAATACGACAGAATCAGAGAAGTGAAGACACCTGGACAGGTGGAAAAACATGTATGAAGATAGAAAGAATGAGTGAGCCTCCAGTGAAAAATATGTTTTGTGGATCAGTCAAGGGGGTGAAGCACCATGAGAGGATCTGTGCGTGTTTGTGTTCTTCTTGTATCTCCTGTCCTGCTCTCCTCCGTGTTTCTCCTTCTTGTAATCAGCTCCTGTCTCCGCGACCTGTTGTCCTTCCCCGGGTGTTTGCCATTGTCTGTTCGTTAGTGTCTGTATATAAGTCTGTTCGTTAGTGTCTGTATATAAGTCTGTTCGTTAGTGTCTGTATATAAGTCTGTTCGTTAGTGTCTGTATATAAGTCTGTTCGTTAGTGTCTGTATATAAGTCTGTTCGTTAGTGTCTGTATATAAGTCTGTTCGTTAGTGTCTGTATATAAGTCTGTTCGTTAGTGTCTTTATATAAGTCTGTTCATTAGTGTCTTTATATAAGTCTGTTTGTTAGTGTCTTTATATAAGTCTGTTTGTTAGTGTCTTTATATAAGTCTGTTCGTTAGTGTCTGTATATAAGTCTGTTCGTTAGTGTCTTTATATAAGTCTGTTCGTTAGTGTCTTTATATAAGTCTGTTTGTTAGTGTCTTTATATAAGTCTGTTTGTTAGTGTCTGTATATAAGTCTGTTCGTTAGTGTCTGTATATAAGTCTGTTCGTTAGTGTCTTTATATAAGTCTGTTCGTTAGTGTCTTTATATAAGTCTGTTCGTTAGTGTCTGTATATAAGTCTGTTCGTTAGTGTCTTTATATAAGTCTGTTCGTTAGTGTCTTTATATAAGTCTGTTCGTTAGTGTCTTTATATAAGTCTGTTCGTTAGTGTCTTTATATAAGTCTGTTCGTTAGTGTCTTTATATAAGTCTGTTTGTTAGTGTCTTTATATAAGTCTGTTCGTTAGTGTCTTTATATAAGTCTGTTCGTTAGTGTCTTTATATAAGTCTGTTCGTTAGTGTCTGTATATAAGTCTGTTCGTTAGTGTCTGTATATAAGTCTGTTCGTTAGTGTCTGTATATAAGTCTGTTCGTTAGTGTCTGTATATAAGTCTGTTCGTTAGTGTCTGTATATAAGTCTGTTCGTTAGTGTCTGTATATAAGTCTGTTCGTTAGTGTCTGTATATAAGTCTGTTCGTTAGTGTCTTTATATAAGTCTGTTCGTTAGTGTCTGTATATAAGTCTGTTCATTAGTGTCTTTATATAAGTCTGTTCGTTAGTGTCTTTATATAAGTCTGTTCGTTAGTGTCTTTATATAAGTATGTTTGTTAGTGTATTCATATGTCTGTTCGTTAGTGTCTTTATATAAGTCTGTTTGTTAGTGTCTTTATATAAGTCTGTTTGTTAGTGTCTATATAAGTCTGTTTGTTAGTGTCTGTATATAAGTCTGTCCGTTAGTGTCTGTATATAAGTCTGTTCTTTAGGGTCTGTATCTAAGTCTGTTTGTTAGTATCTTTATATGTTTGTTCGTTAGTGTCTTTATATAAGTCTGTTCGTTAGTGTCTTTATATAAGTCTGTTTGTTAGTGTCGTTATATAAGTCTATTCGTTAGTGTCTTTATATAAGTCTGTTTGTTAGTGTCTTTATATAAGTCTGTTTGTTAGTGTCTTTATATAAGTCTGTTCGTTAGTGTCTTTATATAAGTCTGTTCGTTAGTGTCTTTATATAAGTCTGTTCGTTAGTGTCTGTATATAAGTCTGTTCGTTAGTGTCTGTATATAAGTCTGTTCGTTAGTGTCTTTATATAAGTCTGTTCGTTAGTGTCTTTATATAAGTCTGTTTGTTAGTGTCTGTATATAAGTCTGTTCGTTAGTGTCTTTATATAAGTCTGTTCGTTAGTGTCTGTATATAAGTCTGTTCGTTAGTGTCTGTATATAAGTCTGTTCGTTAGTGTCTGTATATAAGTCTGTTCGTTAGTGTCTGTATATAAGTCTGTTCGTTAGTGTCTTTATATAAGTCTGTTCGTTAGTGTCTGTATATAAGTCTGTTCGTTAGTGTCTGTATATAAGTCTGTTCGTTAGTGTCTGTATATAAGTCTGTTCATTAGTGTTTGTATATAAGTCTGTTTGTTAGTGTCTTTATATAAGTCTGTTCGTTAGTGTCTTTATATAAGTCTGTTTGTTAGTGTCTGTATATAAGTCTGATCGTTAGTGTCTTTATATAAGTCTGTTCATTAGTGTCTTTATATAAGTCTGAGTCTGTTTCTCATTGTCTTCAATGGCATCCTGGTTTCTGACTCTCTGTGTGTCGCCCCAGTGTTCATGTGTTTCCTGCCACGTCAGCATTTTGTTTAATAAATCATTTTAATTATTCATACCTGCTGAGTTCTCAGTCCTCCTGCACATGGGTTCAACCAGACACAAGAAACACAACGCACCGTAAAGATGGAGCTGAAAGTTCAACACAAGCCTTCCGTTAGATGGCGTACTTTATGTTTTCAGCCTAACCTACCTCCTGCACATGTTACTCAACAAAATTAAGAGGAAATGTCCAAACTGTCCATCTCAAACAGAAATAAGTGTCACTTTGTTTTCAGTCACTTCAGCTCGTCCTGTAGCCCAGGGGTTCCCAACTCTGGTCCTTGAGGAACACCATCCTGCATGTTTTAGTAGTTTCTTTGCTCCGACACACCTGATTTTAATTAATGGGTGATTAACAGGCTTCTGCAGAACACGAGGAAGTAATTAAATCACTGAGTCAGGTGTGTCAGAGCAAAGAAACAACTAAAACATGCAGTATGGTGTTCCTCAAGGGCCAGGGTTGGGAACCACTGCGTGTAGCCAAACAAATGTATGCGGTTGCAGATTTTGCTTACAATTTTTTCCAGTTTGGGGAGACGATCATGGATATGAAAATAAAAGACAGTTATGTCTCTGTTCAAGACTGCTCTGAAAACTCATCTCTTTAGACTCGCTTATCCTTAACTTTACTAAATGTCTTTTATATTTCATTTTATTCTACTTGGTCTTTGCACTGTCTTCAAAGTGTACTTGGGTGTCCTGAAAGGTGCTATTTTTTTTAAATGATGAGGGTGATGAGTGTGGGATCTTGTGCATGATATTATTTTCAATGATTGACATTGGTCATTTCTCAGCATAAAATGGTCTTAGTTAAAAAATGAAAGATTTTTTTTTCAATTTTTTACCACATTTTAAGGTATTGGTACACTGTCAATAATAAATTGTCCTTAACAATAAAATCTCTAAATAAAGTGAAGTTTCTCTTGTCGTTCACCTCAGATATGACCAGGCATCATAACAAAACAAGTTCTTTGAGTGGCTGCTAAAGATACAGGCGTGTGGGGAAAAAGGCAGTTCAATATTTATCTTCTTCCTTTTTTATTGTTAATTTTTTATTATTCAATAGTTTTATGGTCCGACTGTGATCAGTGGTCTGACGGGTGGTCTCGTTAACCTGAAGCTGTGTGTTCGAGCCCAGACTGTGTCCAGAAGAGCACACGACATACACAAATAACATTTTCTAAGCTTGCTCACTTTGGTGACCCCCGCTGAGCAGAGCGGCCGAAAGAAAAACATTTAATTATTTTACTACCCATAAAAATTCACACTGAAGACAGCAAATGCAAGAGCTAAGCACACGCACACTTCGAAGTTCAACTACACAAGTAAGTTTCCAGAAATAATATAACCCGAGCTTCCACATAAGTTAAAGTTGTAAAGAGGCAGTCGAATCAGGCACAGCTGAGAAAAAACGTCTAAATGTTCGTCTGTTTTAATATTTCTGTTTCACATTAATAGCTCTAACAGGAGTTGTGTTCTGCTCATAAGACAGTTTTTAATTGAAGTACAGAAGAAATTGGATAAAATTCAGTTTAAAAAAAAGTTTCATATCAAAGAGAAGCTCTGATCCATCTGGTGCTCACAGACACCTGAAGGCACCTGGAGGCACCTGAAGGCACCTGGCTGTAAAAAGCAAGGCATGTGTCTGCGAACTGTAAATTATAAAACCATGATCCAGCAATCAGCACGAGCCCACACAAAGACACGTTGTACCTGAACCTTTGATCGACGATCCTCTGCATGACTGATCCATAAAGTATCCATAAACACAGTGTCAGAGCATTTATGGTTATGCCATAAAAATAACAGAAAGTACAGTTGGGCTGCCATCACGGTGTGTTTTGAACATTTCAAAGATCCCAGCTGAACAATGACTGGTCCTAAATTGTTGCTGCCCAGTCAGTGCTCCATTCAGCTTCATGTCCACAATGAAAGTCGTTTTCAAGGAGTCTCTTCTGACTCAGGCGCTTGTAATTATATGACAACCTCCAGCTGACAACTAGCAGAAAGTCACTTTCAGAAAAGCCCAGTTCTTTCGCCTCACATTCACTCAGACAAACTGCACAAACCATTCATCCGACAAGAACACTGCATGTCCTCCCATGTTCACTTACAGGATCCTGCAGCTTCCACGGCCTCCTGTTTCAGCTGAGTGACAGCCCCACTCTGCATCCGTGGATCTGATCCATACGACAAAGGGTGCGACCCTGCCTGACTCAAAACCTGATCCGAATCAAGGCAGGATGGAGTGAGAGCACCAGTTCACACTGAAAGTTAACAACTATCTGCAGCAGTAAACTGAACAAACACAAATATTTGTAGTGAGGAAACACACACATACATTTATTCTTGTCAACTTTTGGGGGGGATTTCGACAAACACGTGGATCCAGAACCTAAATTACAACGGAATGATCAGACTGGTTTTATTTATTCATTCAGTCTTTGGACATTCATTCATTCATTCATTCAACCTTTATTTAGTCAGGTAAATCTTTTGAACCTCATGGGCTCATTTACGAAAGCGACCTGCTAAAACTAAAGAACAATGAACAGTAATGGTAGAATTTCCTTAAACAATAAACAATCAAACAATAAACAATAGAAAACAAAAGAGAGAGAAAAAAAAATATATATATATATATATATATATATATATATATATATATATATATATATATATATATATATATATATATATATATATATATATATATATATATATATATATATATATATATATATATATATATATATATATATACACATATATATATATATATATATATATATATATATATATATATATATATATATATATATATATATATATATATATATATATATATATATATATATATATATATATATATACATATATATATATATATATATATATATACATATACATATATATATACATATATATATTCCTCCTTTTAACAAAGTATCAAAAAACTATCAAAACATTATAATATGTATAAAATCAAAGACAGGAACAAATCTGCATTGGTTTTTGCCAGGATTCCAACATCATGCAAACATCACGTGCGTGCAAAGTTGAGTCGCTCTGAGCGCGCAGGCTTGAGGTATGTGGGTCTACTCACCATGTCCGTGGAGGCGCCGGCTCGTGGAAGCATGTCACGACTCTACATCCCCATGAGGCTTCAGTCCCAGCGGGTCCGGAACGGGAGGCGCAGCTCCGGGCGCGCACCAGGAGCGCAGCGCAGCGGAGGCTGGAGGGACGCGCAAAGGGCTGGGACACCGGGACACCGGGACACCGGGACAGGATGGGGACTATCGGTCCAAAGCGAGTCGTGGGGAGTCCGCAGGTCCTCAGAGAGCCCGTGGGGAGTCGGTCCGGACTGAGCGCTGTCAACTGCGGGAATGTTGCGCCGTTGCGCGGCGGACATGAACCCGCTGCGGTCAAGTCCCTCCTCTCTCTCTTTCAGCCCCCTCTCCGTCACAGACACAGACACAGACACAGACACAGCACTTCAACCAGCACCAGCTGTCTGTGACTGTTGGCCCTGATGCGCGCGCTTTAACCAAACCACGGAGGCGCTCGTGAGGAGCTCCGCTTTGACCCCTGCCTTCGTGGATGCGCGCTCACTTTATGGTGTTTCTTACCAGAAACTATTTATAAACGTTTCCTGCTCCTGATAGAAAGCAGAGACAGGATCAGATCTTAAACTCACAAGTTAGGCTTTTATTAACACATTTAGACTTAGAAATAAATAAATAATAAAAATAATAAATCAATCAATCACAATCCCATAAATCCTAATAATATTCACATGATGTATACATTCAGCACTCACTGTTGTTTTCTTCTTTATAGTTTCTTATTTACATTTATTTATATTTAAACTAAATACTTTGGCATTCTTTGAGCTATTTTGACCTCTAATACTATACCATACCATACCATACCATACCATAACAACTTTATCTATATAGCACTTTATGCACCCAACAGGACCAAAGTGCTGTACACAATCGTAAAATACAAAACGATCATAAAATGGAAAGGTCAAATATAAAAACAGTACTAAAATAATAAAATATAAAGTCGGAGTCAGAGAGTCAGAGAATCTTTATTGTCATTTGCACCGCATGTGGTACATGATGAAACGAGATTATGTACACAGGGTCCCAGTTCCAACAACAAAATGTAAGAGAAGAACAGTAATAACATCTAGGATATAACTAAGAAAAACATCAACAAAAAAAATACATTAAGCACTAATGTAATAGAAAAACGTCATTACAAACAACAGCACGAACATGAGTCTGTATGAGCAGATGGTCACAAATGAACACAGCAACAAGAAACAGATCAGCATCAGCATGATGTGATATTTCACAGTGATTATTCTGATTGTTTATTTATTCATGAGTCTAACAGCCTCAGGGTAGAAGCTGTTCCTCAGTCTAGTGGTTCCACACTTAATGCTCCTCAACCTCCGCCCTGAGTGAGTGTATAAACACAATAAAACAAAGTTAAAACATCTCAGATTGTGCCGAAGGCCAAAGAAAATAGATGGGTTTTAAGAAGAGACTTGAAAACAGCAAGTGAAGAGGCCTGTCTTATGTCAAATGGAAGGTCATTGCAGAGCTTAGGAGCTACCACAGAAAATGCATGGTCCCTTCTAAGCTTGCGCTTTGTCCTCGGGACCCTCAAGGCCCAGATATAGCTCTGCGTTTGGCCGTACGCCGCTCTACGCCGTATGTACGCAGAGGCACAAGCGTACCCCCGCAGGGCACGTACGCGCCAAGCTCAAATTTTAAATTACGACCGAGTACGCGAGCGCGTTGTCTCACAATAAACTGCCCTGCGCCTGACTGTTTTGTATGAGACACAAATGTATTAAATTCCCCTTCTTCATCCCTGATCTGGCCTTTTCTTTTCTTTTGTTTTGTTTTTTTGCCAAAAGTCAAGTGATCGCTTCCTCCTCCGCTGATTCCATGACTGATTGTGGACTTCAGAAGGAACAAACACACCCACATCCCACTGAACATAAGTGGATCAGTGGTGGAAGTGGTCTCCAGCTACAAGTACTTGGGTGTACACATGAATGATAACCTCAGCTGGACCAACAACACATAAGCCTGATCAAGAAAGTTCATCAGAGACTCTACTTCCTCAGACGGCTGAGACGAGCTGGTCTGAGTAGCCCAGTCCTCACCTCCTTCTACAGGTGTGCAGTGGAGAGCGTCCTGTGCTCCAGCATCAACGTGTGGCATGGAGGCTGCACAGCTGCAGAAAGAAAAGCTCTGCAGAGAGTGGTGAAGGCTGCACAGAAGATGTTGGAGTCAGTCTCCCCACCATCACAGACATCTACACCTCCAGATGCAGGAAAAGAGCCACCTGCATCATGAAGGACCCCACTCACCCAGCACACACACTCTTTGCCCCACTCCCCTCAGGAAGGAGGTTGAGGAGCATCAAATGTAGAACCATAGACTGAGGAACAGCTTCTACCCTGAGGCTGTTAGACTCATGAATAAATAAATAATAAGAATAATCACTGCAAAATATCACAACATCACATCTGTTTCATGTTGCTGTGTTCATCTGTGACCATTTGCTCATACAGACTCATGTTCGTGCTGCTGTTTGTAACAATGTTTTTCTATTACATTAGTGCTTAGTGTATTTCTAGTTGATGTTTTTCTTAGTTATATCCTAGATGTTATTACTGTTTTTCTCTTACATTTTGTTGTTGGATGTAACTGGGACCCTGTGTACATAATCTCGTTTCATCACATGTACCACATGTGGTGCAAATATATAATAATAATAATAATAATAATAATAATAATCATTTTATTTAAAAGCGCCTTTCATGACACCCAAGGACACTTAACAAACCAACACAGTGAATACAGAGCAAACATTATCAGCGACAAATTGAAATATAAAATACATAAAGGATATAAAATGGAAGATAAAAATACATTTAGTAAAGTTAATGATAAGCTAGTCTAAAGAGATGTGTTTTCAGGGCAGTCTTGAACAGAGAAAGGGAGGTGGTGTTTCGAAGGTCGGGCGGTAGAGCGTTCCAGAGGTGAGGGGCAGAGCAGGTGAAGGCCCTGCTCCCCATGGTGGAGAGGCGGGCAGAGGGTACATGGAGTTGTAGTGAAGAGGAGGACCTGAGAGAGCGTGATGGGATGGAGATTTGTAGGAGGTCAGATAGATAAGGAGGGGCAAGGTTGTGGATAGCTTTGAACGTGAGGAGTAGAATTTTGAAGATGATGCGTGATTTAACCGGGAGCCAGTGGAGCTGCTGCAGGACAGGAGTGATGTGATCATAGTAGGAGGTTTGAGTGATGACACGGGCAGCTGAGTTCTGGACCATCTGTAACTTGTGGAGAGATTTGTTGAAATGACAATAAAGATTCTCTGACTCTGACTCTGACTCTGAAATGATGAGGAAATGAATGAATTTGTCACGAGCGAACTAAACTCATGTCCAACGTGGCTGCGCGAGGCTCTGCAGAATTCCTGGTGTTCTGGTGTGCTGGACCAGCGCTCCCTGTTTTTATTTTATTTTTTAGAACTTTTTATTAACATGTAAACACAGAACACCACTGCGGCAGAAGCTGTGTGAAGTGCCTTTTTTTCCCCACCCGACCTGTCAATCAATTCAGTAGGCGTGTCAGCAAAAGACCAATCAGCGACCTCAATTGTAAATGCTCCACCCTGCTGTTGTTTAAATGACGTCAAGAATTTGAAGAGAAAACGCGAGAATTAACGCGAGAACGAACGCAGAGCTGTGCTTGTGAATGCGCATGCACAGAACGCACGCGTAGAGCGGCGTACAGGCCGTACGCAGAGCTACATCTGGGCCTTCAGAAACAACTGGTCAGCTAACCTGAGTGAACGAGAGGGTGTGTACGAATGTAGCAGCTCAGACAGGTATGGAGGGGCATGGCCATTAAGAGCTTTAAAAGCAAATAAAAGTATTTTAAAATTCATTCAACCTTTATTTAGTCAGGTATATCTCATTGAACCTCGTGGACTCATTTACAAGAGCGACCTGCTACAAACTAAATAATGACGAACAGCAATGGTAGAATTTCCTTAAACAATAAACAATAGAAAAACTTAAGAGAGAAATACAGTTGTTGTTTTTTTAAACAAAGTATCAAAAACTAGCAAAACATTATAAGGTAGATGTATAAAATCAAAAACAGGAACATATCTGCATTGGTATTTGCCAGGATTCCAACAGATTCTTAAAACCATTTAGAGAGGTCAAGGCCGAGAGCTTCAGATCTTTTTGTAAGATATTCCAGGAAACAGGAGCGGAATAGGAGAAGGCCCTTTTGTCAAGTTCAGTCCTCACTGACGGAACACTGCAGGTAATCATGTCCTGAGAGCGCACGCTGTAACTGCACTCACACAAAGACATGTAGGAGGAGATGTATGAGGGCAGCAGACCAAGAAGTGATTTAAAGATGAAAGTGTACCAATGGAAAAGTCTGCGTGAGGTTAATGATGTCCAGTTAACCAGTGAATACAGGATGCAGTGGTGGGTACGATAATCACAGCCATTTATGAATCTTAGTGCACCATGATAGACAGCATCCAACATCCGCAGGGTGGTTGTAGGAGCATTCATGTAGATAATATCACCATAATCATGGAGGGAAGGAAAGTCACAGATACAAGGCGTTTCCTAGCATTCAGGGTTAGACATGATCTATTTCTGAAAAAGAAACCCAGTTTAACGTTCAGTTTCTGTACTAGGTTTTCCACGTGGAGTTTAAAAGAAAGATGTGAATCGACCAGGATACCCAAATATTTATAGGAATCAACAAACTCATTAGGGACACCATTTGAGGATAAAATCAGAGGAAGATCTGCTGGAACCGACTTCCTACTTGAAAAAAACATCCCTTTTGTTTTATCAGCATTTAGGACAAGTTTGAGACGGAACAAATCTGACTGGATGATGTCAAAAGCGGATTGCAGAAACTGGAAAGCCTTAGCTACTGTTTTAGCTCGACAGTAAACAACTGTATCATCAGCATAGAAATGTAAGGATGCATCAGGGATGCTCTGACCTACATTAGCTATGTAGATTGTAAAGAGGGTTGGTCCTAAGACTGAGCCTTGTGGTACACCATTTTTAACTGTTAAATAACTGGAAGAAGTACCGTTATGTTGAACACATTGCCTCCGATCGGAAAGATAATTAGAAAACCAACCAATGGTGTGATCAGAGAAACCGATTTCTGAGAGCTTATGACACAAGATGTTATGATCCACAGTGTCAAAAGCTTTAGACAGGTCTAAGAAAAGTGCAGCACAATAATTCTTAGCATCCAATGCTTCAACAACGTCATTAAGAACCTTCAGAGAAGCAGTCGTTGTGCTGTGTTTTTCCTGAAACCAGATTGATGGAGAGGTAAGATGTTAAATGAGTCCAGATAATTTTTGATCTGAGAGTTTATCAGTTTTTCTAGAACCTTGGCTAAAATGCAGAGTTTAGAGATCGGTCGATAGTTGTTCAGTGAGGTGGGATCACCTCCCTTCAGCAAAGGAAGAACAAAGGCTGTTTTCCAAGCATCCGGAATGGAGTTTTGGCTTATGGACAGATTAAAGATGTGAGTCACAGGGACTGTGATGATATGAGCAGCCAGCCTTAAGAAATAAGGTGGAAGTTCATCTGGACCTGCAGATTTTTTAGGATCAAGATCTTTTAACAGTTTATTTACCTCACTGACTGAGAACGGAGAAAAAGAGAAGGTGTGATTAACTGAGGATTGACTTGTAGGAGGGATTTGATTTGTAGAAGTTTGATTATTAGATGAAGTGGCTGATTTTCCATTTGTAACTGTGTCAAATAATGAACTAGAAGCAACAAAATGTTTGTTGAAACAGTTCAGGATCTCGTGCTTATTTGACACAGGAACAGAGTCAACAAGAAGTTGTGATGGGAGGTCAGATGATTGGGGGATGCCTGAGAGAGATTTGATGGTTTTCCAGATTTTTTTTGGATCGTTTAGATTTTTGGAGGTCTGAGATAAGAAATAATTACGTTTTGCGGCTTTGATGGCAGTTGTGCATTTATTCCTCAACTGCTGAAAATTCAACCAATCAGTGTCTGAGTCTGATTTTCTTGCTGCGGCCCAAAGATGGTCTCTTCTATGCAGGAGGTCAGCTAGTTTAGGAGTAAACCAGGGGCTGTCACGGCCCTTTATCCTGAACTGGCGGAAAGGAGCATGTTTGTTTACAAAGTACTGTAAATGAAACTATTATGAAAATAGTTCCAAGCGGTGCTCACGTCATTGATTAATAGAATACGTTGCCAATCAAAGTGGGATAGATCCCAGAGGAATGACTGTTCACAGAAATGTTTTAAGTCCCTTTTTTTTAAATATTCTGGGCTTAGCAAGTGGAAGTTTAGTAGATCTAAGAGCTGCTATTACAGAACGATCACTCAAAATGTTAGCAAATACACCTGTTCCTAGCAAATTTGTGAGGTGCATTTGTGAAAAACAGATCTAAGATGGAAGATTTTTCGGGACATTTTTTTGTTCGGTCTGGTGGGAGAATCAATGAATTGTGTTAGTTTGAGAGATAGACAACATTCCTTGAATTTATCACAGAGGAGGGGTCGACTTATCCCAATCAATGTTGAAATCTCTCGCCACAAAAATCCTGCCACAAAAATGAATCCTGTAACGTACTGGCAACCAGTGTAAAGAAGCTAAAACAGGGGAAACACGGTCAAATTTTCGTGTATCTGTTAAAAGTTGTGCAGCTGCATTTTGAACCCTCTGAAGCTGGGAAATACATGAATCACTAATCCCTATATAAAGTAAATTACGATAATCTAGCCGTGTGGTCAAAAATGCATGGATTGCTGTTTCAAAGTGCTGTCTAGGAAGAATGGACTTTAGTTTAGCTAGCTGCCTTAAATGAAAAAAGCTGGATTTTACAACTGTTTTAACCTGAGACTCCAGCTTAAGACCAGCATCCATGTTGACCCCTAAATTTGTAACAACTGGCTTGACATATTGAGCCAATAACCATAAATCAAATTGATCCATTGATCAAGACGTATTATTTGTACTTTTATTCATTCAACCTTTATTTAGGCAGGTTAATCTCATTGAGCCTCGAGGACTCATTTACAAGAGAGACCTGGCTACAGACAAAGAATGATGACAACAGCAACAGTAGATTTTCCTTGGACAATCAACAATAGACAATCATAAGAAAGAAATATAGTTTTTTTAACAAGTTAAAACAAAGATGTCAAAGTAGCAAAATGTTTAGAATATTTTTGATTTTCTTTGAAATGCATTTGCATCTCTTTGATTCTTTCAGAAACATTGTTTTTTTTAAATCCACTTCAACATTTATGGCTCATTTTTGTCTGCTCCTTTTTAGGTGTTAGCTTCATGGTCATTTTTGACTTTGACTATGATTTTGCTATTTAGCTTTTAGTTGCAGTTATGCAAAGTTGAGCTTTTAGCATTTATTGTTTCAGTGTATTTTGCAAATCCACATGCCTAAAGTAAAATAAAACTTGGTACAATGAGGACATTTTACCAATATTACATGTATACAGTATTCAGTAAAAAGGCACAATAATTCCTGGGCATTGCAGACTAGAGGACAAACTGATCATATTAATCAAAAAAGGCGTTCAATACAGGATCAACTGGACTTTATTTGTTGCAGAAAACATTTCGACTTCTGTCCAGAAGTCTTTTTCAATTCTGAATGAATGGAAGCTGTGAGAACGAGAAGTTAAACATATTAATATAATCCAATGAAAGATTACTCCTCCATCTAGACCTAATTTGTTGCATTTTATATTGTCACACAAAGTGGAGCAGGGGACATTTAGACTAGAACACCATCATCAAGGGCATCCCTGAAAACAAAATAAAATAATATTTAAATGTATGCTAAAGCAAAAGTAAGTTAAGTTTTGATTTTAGCCACAAAAATGACATTAACCTGACTTTGGCTTGTAGAAATAATAATAATGTTAATACAATTAAAAAAGACATACAATGTGTTGCATCAAAAGCACAAACACAAAACGGAGCATTCAGAAATGTGATGAAACAAGTACAAGTCACTGATTGTAAAACCATGATTTATTTGAATAGGTTTTAAAATAAGAGACTAACAAGCAACATTTCTGGTTAAATTTTTATCATTTTATTACTAATAAAAAATTGTCAGAATGACAGTGTGTTTTGCTGAAGTTCCTTAGAAAGAATTATTAGATCTCTCACGTTGGAGCACCTCTGTGCCGGGAACTTTTAGTCCGAGGTATTATCATGAGACCAGGATGTTCTTGCCTGAAAAACTAAACAATCATTGTTCATCTTATTGTCACATATTTCTTAAAAGTGCATTAAGCTCCTGAAAAGGAGAATGGATCTCCGAACAGACCCCTCACCTCGGTCAGGGACACACAGGCTTTTTTTTTCTTCTTGCTTGCTCTTGGTGGAATGTGACACGTCCTTTCTGTCCCTGTTTCGCTCTTTGTCTTTTGAACTTTTGTGAGAGTCTTTTTTTGGATACCTTCCGAATTGTAACAATGCATTTGATCAGCTGTTCTCTCAACAAAATTGATCAGTTTTTATCAACAAATAGTCAGGGTGAAGGAGAACCTTCTTACCTTGGTGGAAACATAACTGGATCTACGATAACTGGCTTTTACAGTTTGGAATTGGTGGAAATCTGGATTGTCAGCCAATTGTGGACAATGAGACGAGTTTGGCAGTGCTCAAACTCTGCGTGAACTATATGTGGGCTGTATCAAAGCTGAGCAGGGTGATCCTTATCAGGACTGTGGAACTTTCTGGCAGTGTCCACGGATGGTTGAAAGGAATAAATCTTGGAGAAGTTGTAAGCTCGACTTGGTGTAAGTAATCAAATTCTGTTGTTTGGAGTTGCCATGAGAGAATGTGCTAGTGAGACTGTTAAAACAGACATGGAAATTTACGAGTTCAACCTGACCCAAAACAATGTTGACATCTGAATCTGGACCTTGCCTCGGAAGGCAGACTATCTCAAATTTCTCCTTGGATGTTATAGAAACAAAAACTCTCTGTCCCCCCTCCCCAACACCTCCCTTCCCCAAAGCTGTGGATGTGACAGAGCTCAACTGAGCTGACTGATAAACAAACGGCTCTTATCAAGACTATGGCTGGGGTGGGGGCTCTGTCTACGACCTTCCGGCCCTGTTTACACGGACACGATGGGGGGAACGTAAGTTTTTGCATATGTTAATTAGAGGAAAATATCTGCGTTGACACGGACAAATTCTGTGTTTACATGTATCCAAAGGAATCTCCCCCGCCCTCATGAATCTGCTGTAGTTACCATGCTGGGTCATTAGATAGCGCTGTGAATTTTTGAACCTTCACCTAATGCGCATGCGTGCTGTCTCAGTCTGCTTTCCTCTGGGCTAAAAGTTCAGCAAACAACAACTTAACAACAAGTTAAAGCTGGAATTTGGATAAGAGTCAACAGATATGACGCCAAGCGGGACCCGCTTCAATAACGAGCTCCACACCAGACGCTGAGAGGACCAGAACCGAGTCAACGATGTCGGACTTTAGTCCGGGATAATCTGCTGATTTATAGCAGGTAAATCAATGTTCTTAATAATGTTTGCTTGTATTTACTTCTGTAATAGAATAATGCGGTTCGTAAGGTATTTAAACACTTACTGAGTCTGGCATTATTGTAGATGCGCAGTTTAGCAGACTTTAATCTTGCACAAACTGCCACCAAATGCGCGAGTTCTTCCTTTTTCCGATACTAAATTGTTTTTACTGTGATTAGACAAGAAATGTAATTTCACAAGAGGCTCAACTTATGTTGGTCTACCAAAAAAGATAGACCTTTTATTGAAACTATCACAAGAATTACATTAAACATTTGTATCGATATTAGCTCTGATTTAATAACTACGTTGACAAGAATTCAAATTAAAAACAAACAGACAGTTGGACCTTTCTGTTGGCACATTACTTGACAGATTAATAGCTTATGAAAAATAAGAAATAGGAGGAAGGAGTTCTGGAGCTAAGTTAACTAAAGTTGTTTACTTTGAACCAGACTGGGTGACACTTTTCCCACACGAGTAGACTGCTGGGCTCCCGCACGTTCAACCACACCACGGCTCGTTACCTGTTGAAGGTTCGTCTCTTGGAGACAAGAGTGGAGAAGTTTGTGGACACACACGTGGATGGGTTTGTCCACCGGCCGTCCAGTCGGGACTTCAGCGTGTGTGGCTGATTCACGATACGATTGAAGCTCGCCTCCCTCGGCAGGAAACAACGGTCAAGCGCACAGACTGACTTTCAAAATAAAACTTTAGAAAACAAATTCTTCCAGAAAATGAGTGAACGGATCAAAGTAAGGCTTTACTATGATCCCAGCTGAGACGTGGGTCGTTGACACATGACCGGGCCGTCTCCAGCTTTTCCAGAGGAGAGAGCAGGTTGACAGTTCGTTCTCCTCGAAACTCTAACCCAAAATGCAGGAAGTGCCCCTTAAGAAGGGGGTGTGACTTAGTCACATACTTCCTGCTGATTGGTTGTTGCACCCCTAGAGAGGGTGTGACTTTGCAAATGAGTGAGTTTGAGTGACAGATGATAGGGTAGACAAAACATAGAAAACATACGTGAGAAGATGCAGGTGCATGTGCACAAGTCAGTACTTTGTTTTGAGAACTGATTCATTGTTTTTAGAAAGGACGGGAGACCGAAAGCAAGCTATGTCTAGCACTTTTCCTTCGAAACAAAAACAGTTCAAACAAATACGAAGGATTGTCCATTCAACCTTAGACACTTATTCTGCATAGAGCAGACAGTTCAAAGCACGATCATTCTGAGATGTTCTCTTAACTTTGTCATATTTAAAATATACCATCTTAGTAAAATCATCATTGAAATGACAAAAATACTGTTTGATCAATTCTGAATTAACACACATTAAAGAGAAAGTTCAATCTGATTAATTAGTGTCCATTAATTCATAATAATTGTAAAAAATATAAGTGTCCATTTGTCTCCTTGAGGGCCTCAAGAAGGTGTAACACTGAGAGTTCCAAAGAGATGCAGAGAGGTGTACATGAAGGTCAAGCCTAAAATATCAGAGGCTAGGTGTATCACTACACTTCGATCACACAACAACCAAATGTTTTTTTTTTTTTTTTTTCTGCGAGGTCGAGAAGCTGTCGTTCTACCAAGCAGACCGGTTCGGGTGGGACCAGGATGAAAACAGAGCAGAGTCCAGTTCATTAACGTAGTTACAGTTTGGTTAACGTGTTTTTAATAGTGTTCAATTTAATTCTCAGTGTTTTTGACATGCAGTTGGTGATGTTGAATAAATAAATGCAAAATAAACATGGTGTCTTCATTTTCAACTTTAATAACACGCAACATGTTACAGATAATTTAAATCACGTAACTTGAGTCCAGACAGCTTCATTTAGCTCAGATAACTTTATATATCTCCCACGCTAACATAAATATTGTTTATTATTGTTAAACTGTTATTATTTAGCACATTTAGTATGTTATAGTGCAGCGTGACACGTGAAATATCAACCTGCCTCGTTCAATAAAGAGTGATATTAGAACTAGATCCAGCTGTGTCTCTTCCAACACAGATGTTGATCACAGCAGCTACATTCAGGTGTAGATTAATTAAATATGAGACTCAAAATATATTCCATCAGTTGTAGTTCAGAATGCAGTGTGTGTCCGTCGCCATTGTTGATGCCGTCTGTCTGCGCGTGCGTGCGTGGTGCACGCATGTGATTCAAACAAAAGCTCAGCGGGAGATGTTTAGGTTATCAATGGGGGGTCAGCGAAAAACCTCCACTTTGGAAGGTGGATTCAGAAACCTTCAGATTCAAAGAGGGGGGCCAGTGGTGTCGTGTAAACGATCGGCAGAACCGCAGAGAGAAATGTGCGG
This sequence comes from Garcialebias charrua, assembly GCA_038048925.1. Lineage (NCBI taxonomy): Eukaryota > Metazoa > Chordata > Actinopteri > Cyprinodontiformes > Rivulidae > Garcialebias > Garcialebias charrua. Next base: position 15,685 of record JBBPBX010020716.1, on the reverse strand, counting down.
TTTCACTCAAAATATGTGCAGTGTAAACGGCCCCTGAACCGCAATGCCTCCCTCGCCTCCCCTGCCGAAGCAACCTTGGAGATGTGAAGGCACCAAGGGCTGTGTTGCTCACCTTGTGGTTGGGCTGGAACCCCCACCCTCTACCCACTCCACAGGCATATAGCTGTGTTGCTTTGCTGTGATAGATTTTTTTTTATGCCTCAAACCGTGCCCTGTCAAGGACACGGTGTGATAGATCCTTTTTTTAAATATTGCTCCTTATTTTTCTTCCCTTTTTCTTATCTGAGCAACAAAAGTCAAAGTCAAAATCAAAGTCAACTTTATTTCAGATGCATTACAGGACATACACAGGATTGAAATTGCGTTTCTCTCAGTCCCTCGGTGCAACAGTAACCATTTAAACACTAAAACACTAAAACATTTAATAAACATAAGCATAAAATAGTAAAAGTGTAACACTGTCCTGAGTTTTTGCATAGTAGTATAAAAGTATGAAAATTTACACCAACACTAAAACACTAAACATTTAATGAACATAAGCATAAAATGAAATAATAAAAGTGTAATACTGTCCTGAGTTTTTGCATAGTAGTATAAAAAGTATAAAAAGTATATCTATAAAATAAACTGAACAACAAGGGTAGCGGTTCTTAGAAGCTGCAGCCTATACACTTCTGTCCATCTTTAAGATTGCTGTACAGAAAGTAATTCTGTTGTACTTGTGGGACGAGATGTTGTGTGGGCCGAGATGGTGTAGAGGCAGGACAGCCGTCTCAGGACCGGAAAGTCCCAGGTTCGATCCCCGGTCACTGCATACCTCGTTGTGTCCCTGTGCAAGACACTTAAGCCCCCAGTATAGCTCCGCATTAGTCCGAGCACCGCGGCACGCCATGTGAGCGCCGTGTGAGCACCTCGGCACAAGCCTTTGATCGCGGGCGTGAACGCGCCAAGCTCAAATTTTACGACCGCCTACGCGCGCGCGTTGATAAACTGCCTCGCACCGGACTGTTTTGAGACACAAATGTATTAAATTCCTCTTCTTCATCGCTGATCTGGTCTTTTCTTTTGTTTTTTTTGCCAAAAGTCAAGTGATCACTTGAAGCTGTCACCATTCGCTTCCTCCTCCTCCGAGGAGGAATGAATGAATTTCTCACGAGCGAACTAAAGTCATGTCCAACGTGGCTGCACCAGGTTCTAAATATTTCCTGGTGTGCTGGTCTGCTGTGTGGGCTGAAGGAGCAGCGCTCCCTGTTTTTATTTTTTTATTTTTTACTTTTTATGAACATATAAACACAGAAAACCGCTGCGCAGTCCTCTGTCTTTTTTCTCCCACCCGACATGTTTTTTTTTTTAAACAAAGTATCAAAAAACTAGCAAAACATTATAAGGTAGACGTATAAAATCAAAGACAGGAACATGCATGTTTTTGGTTGGTGGGAGTAAACCGGAGTACCTGGAGAAAACTCATGCAGCGTGAAAAGAACATGCAAACTCCACCCAGAAAGGTTCCGGGCCAGGATTTGATCCGTCAACCTGAGAAGCAGCATCTCTACCAACTGTTCCACCACGCTGCTCTGAGACATTTTATTCAACTAAAATAAAACTGAACATTCAACGTTTGGAGTTCACTTTTTAATACGAATTGTTCCTTCAACAAAACACATTTAAACCTGAAGAGATGGACTGAATTCACTAAAGTACTGATTTGCACCATTCTCTCGCTTTATGTGAAAATGTGTGAATAAATGTGGGACCAAATTTTATGAGCAATTACAGCACAATGACAAAAAGCTTTTCCTGATGCTATGTCAAGAGTTGATCAGTGATGTCTGGTGTACAAAGGGAGACTGTTCAGGACCAATTCTTTAATCCACTCCCCAGAATTTATTCACCAGAAATGGTCAAAACTGACCGAAGCTCTCAAACTCCTGTGGAGGAGCTTTGAGTCTCAACTGCTTTATTGGTCAAATATTTACAAAACTTAGTGTGGCTTTTTGAGAGAACTGGGCAATAAAAATAAGATGAAAAACAAACTTTGAAGAGTTATACTCTGATGCATGCAGTTATGATTTGGGTGTGATCCAAACGTGCAAGAATTAGTTCTTCAAGGATTAGAAAGTTTGTGATTTTTTAGGGCTGATTATAATATGTGAACTGTAAAAAAAAAAAAAATCTGATTTACTTTATTAATCAATTTTTGATCAAATATAAACTAGAATCAAATAGAAGAAGCTCATTTTTTTATAGAAACGTTTCAACCTCCATCCGGAGGGCATCATCCGTCAGAGGAGTTCCAGCAAACGGTTTCCCCACCAAGCAGTAAACACCTTAAGTGGACCAACCAGTTTGCTGGAGCCAAGATGGTTTCTGGAGGCCGTCCTGCCCCTCGGCGACTCCTCCCAGGCAGGCAGCCACAGCCAAAGTCGTTCAAGACAAGAAAGTTCATGCTCAAATATCCAGGTACCAAATCTGATACAGTGTTTACTGCTTGGTGGGGAAATAGTTTTATGGAACTCCTCTGACTGATGATGGCCTCTGGATGGAGGGTGAAATGTTTCTATAAAAAATAAACTGTCCAGATAACCCGACTGAGAATGATTGGATTTGGTACCTGAATTATTGAGCATGAACTTTCTTGTCTAAAATAAAAAATATATATATATTTTTTCATATTTTTGTTTAGTTTTGCATAAATGACATGGGATTTTTTTTTCTTTACAATTAAGTTATGTCATAGAATAAAAATCATTTGATAGGCTTTGGTTCTTTTGCTGTCTAAAAATATGAAGAAAAAATGTTTGCTAAAGTATGCTTATTCAGATTTACATGGTTGCTCTGGAAGGTCTGAGTTCCTGACACTAAAAAAGTTCCATGTTCTTGTTTAAATTAAAGGTTTGGTCTGCAGTTTTTGGTAGAACGCAGCACTTAGGAAAATTTTCATCTGGGAAAGCATTCTGGTCCCTCCCCACTCAGAGCCATATATGGCTCAGCTCGCTCTTGCTGTCGGTGAAATTCAGCTCTGCTTCCGAATGCTCCGCCTCCACTACATGTCCTGTCAGCAGCTGCGAAGTTCTGTGATTATATGTTAATAAAACGTTCTAAAAAATAAAATAAAAACAGGGAGCGCTGGTCCAGCACACCAGAACACCATGAAATCTGCAGAGCTGCGCGCAGCCACGTTGAACCCGAGTTTAATTCGCTCGTGACAAATTCATTCATTTCCTCAATTCATTCATGGACTCAGCTGCGGAGGATGAAGCGATCACTTGACTTTTGGCAAAAAAACAAAAGAAAAGTCCAGATCAGGGATGAAGAAGGGGAATTTAATACATTTGTGTCACATACAAAACAGTTTTGCATCGCTTTGCAATTATTTCAACGAGAACCTGCGCGGCCGCTGCGGGCTGGGACGGGGGGGGCGTGGGTTAGGAGCGTGAGAAGTGAGAAGCTCTGTTTTTATTGGCTGGTTAAAAACTCTGTTTTTATTGGCTGGTTAACGGCGGGTCACTGTGGCTTTTTTGAAATTCTTATTTACCACCTGGAGAAGCAAGGGGACTATAGTTTTTTTCAGAGATTACTTTGTCTAACATCAGCCTGTCAGGAGATAGTGACAGAGTGAAGAAATATGTTAAAAATATATTTTTAGACAACTTACAGACTGCACTACAGAACTGCAGACTGCAGCTTTAAGGTAAAAACTAAAATTCTGCAACAAATTAACACGTGAACTGACTAGAAAAAAAAATTCAAAGCAATCCCAAATTGAGTAAACCACTAAAACTCATGTATCTAAAAAAGTGACGTCAAAAAGTAATTTTAACTGCAAGTTAGAGAAACATAAAAAAGCTGCAGAACGTGATGAATCCAACTCAGAGAAAAATGCAATTGCTGGGTTTCAGATGACGTAGCAGTGACGTCACAGAATGCAGATGCGGGGCAAGAAGTAAACGCAGCCGTTTCCTTCTGTTGCTGATTCAGCATCTACATGCCTAAATTCTGTGCCGTTTACGGTTGTTGCAACCGCTCTAATCGAGAGATAGATAAAAGTTATTTTCGTGTTCCGAAAGTAGTATGCTACAAGGGGATTAATTTAAAAAAACTTACAGAAAAAAGACGACAAACGTGGATTACAACCTACGGCTAAAAACAGGAGGTGCAGAAACTGACGAGAGTCTGCAGCGACCACTTTGTTACAGGTAAGGGTCGTATCGTTTAAATCATATTTTCAGATATTTTATTGGACAGTAACTAGAAAGACAGGTAAGATATGTTATGCCCTAGCTTGTGTAGTGGTTCAACACTTGGTTGTTCCCAGAAAAAATCCGATTAGAATGCTAATGTTGTTAGCGGTTAGCTTAGTGCTAGGAAAGGCATTTACGTGTTTTACTTTAAAGTGGTGTCTTATATTTAGGTTGTCCGAGTGCAGCAGGTGATGTACATTCCCAAGACTGGGCCCCCACTGTTAACCTGGGGTACCAAAGAAGTAACGAGTGGCCACAAACAGAAGCATCCCTCCGGCGCAGGGAAAGAGCTAAGGCCTGGAAGCTTCTCTGCACTGAGGAGGCCAACAGTCTGGAAGAGGAGCTCTGTGAAGAAAGCTTACCAGCCCCTGAAAACGAACGATTCAAAGGTAAAATAATAATAAATAAAAATACTATTTATTTATTTATAGAATTTCTGAACGTAATTTTTAATAATTAAATATTTGCAGATGCAGAATGCCAGACGGATCTAAGCATGGTTGACCTCACAAAGCTGGAGGATGCAGTGAAAGGCTACACAACTGAGATCTGCGACCTTAAGGAAAAAGTCTCAGTGACTAAATTTACTCCTGAAACCTTCCAGAACAACGATAAAACAAAGTTTTATACGGGACTGCCCAACTTTTTAGTTTTGATGCAAATTTTTCAGCTCTGTGAACCTTATACATCAGCATGTCATCACTGTCAGCACTCTCCAAATTTGAGCAATTTATTATGATACTTATGCATCTCAGATTACATCTGCAGCTTCAAGACCTTGCCTATAGATTTAATGTGTCAAAAGCCACTGTGTCTCGAATTTGTTTTAGAACGATTCATGTTCTCCATGAAAGATTACAATTCTTAATAGAGTGGCCTGAGCGACAAGTAATTCAATCAACTATATTTATATAAATATTTTAAGTTTAAATGATTATACATGTATTTATCATTTAAAGTAAATCAAAAGTAAATTAAATCACTAATACTGTTACAGACCATATTTGTACATGTTAATTGTTCATGAAGACAAAAAAAAAATTTACCCAATAAGGTTGAATATTTTTAATTTATTCAATGAACTCCATAACCAATCTTTGTGAATATTGGTCAGTTAAAATGACATGAGTTTTGCTATTGAAATAAAAACATTTTTCTGAAGTAGACTCATTTTGCAACATTTGTGACATATGACATTTGTATGTGCTGTTATTTAACATATTAGAACACCTTTGAAATTCACAAGCTAATCTCATATTGATTTAAATATATCATTTGATTTAACATACTTAACTTTTCAATTAAGATTATTGTAAATAAGATTATTGTAAATAAAAAACAGCTGTCATGACATGTAACAACATCACATGACCCTTCTGCAGAGTGCTTGCTACAGGTGTAGCTGAAACATGTTATGGTAGTGACAAATGTTTTTGGGGAAAAAAAGAGCAACTGTTTAAATTTGTATAAACTTTTCAAACTCCTTTCATCAACTACTCCAAATAACATTCTTGATTCTTAGATTGGTTAGTCACGTGTGGATTTCTGTCCCAGGATTTCAGGTAGGATGCAATGTGTAAAATAGTGCTGAATTTTGGGAACTGCTGTTTCCCACAGCTGGTCATCTGGCAGAATTCTTTCCACATAAATATCATTTTCACTCCATACTACAAAATCACAATATTGTACATCCACAATGTGAATCTGATCCTGGAGCTGATGGTAATAAGGATGGTTCCTATCCAGTTGTACAGAATCTCCAACCTTGACGAGACGACGAGACAAAAACCAGGCTGTCCAGCACACATCCTCAGACCGACTTCATGCTGTTTGCTCTGTGGGCACTGAAGGACAAGACAATGAAACTTAGACATAAAAAATAAATACGGTAGTCTCCAAAACATTTCAATATGATACTTTTTTAAAGATTGTGTTTCACTCATTTCACTATCCAACACCAATGTTAGAAAATGAGACTATATTTATGTCTCTGTCAACCAGGTGTGTTCCACAGGTAAGAATGTATTAATCTGGACTAAGTTTTAAAAGGTGATGGAAAGGTCACACATTTTTTAACTGGAAACAAGGCAACATCCCACAAACTGCAAGACCATCCCCAAAACTACGGCTACATGCTGTGAAATATGCAAACAACAAAGATTTGAGTAAAAAATTATAGTTGTAACATTCATACTGTGAGGTGCGCAAAGTCTGCAGTGCAGTACCCTAATGCATGCTCAATAATCCAGGTAGAAAAATCTAAAAAAGCTAAGTCTGCAGTGCAGTAGTCCAAACCTTTTGAGAAATAAATTTTACCTTGATTTCACACACCCTGGCTCCATGACAGTCACATGAAACGACTCCATCTGGTGAGGCTCCCATGTATGGCCACCTTGAGTTTAACCAGCTAGTATCTGAAGTTACAAAGAAGATACGATCACCTTGATGATACTGTATTATCAAAACAAAAAAAATCATAATATTTTCAGTACATTAACTTACCTTTTTAATGGAGTTACTGTAGATCTCTGACCTACAGTGTAGAAATGCATATGACTCAACGTTAACACATACAACTCCAGCACGAATTTGGCTTTACAGAAGCTAAATATATTATTTTTAAGTAGATCCACGCACATAGAAATAACAGGGGGCTAACTAAACTTGTTGTTAGCATTAGCGATAGCGTAGTTAGCATAGGCTAATTACTAAATAAATAATACATCTCACTACTCACCCGGGCAGAAACAAGTCGACAACCATTTAAAGCTTCTTTTGATCCTAAATGGTTAACCCAAAACTCGTCCTCGCCAGTTTATTTAGGGCTTTGGCATACTTGCTGTAATCCATTCTGCTGTGTTTTGAACTGGGGAAAATCACTTCCTGCCCCGCATCTGAATTTCGCGCCACTTCCGGGTCACGTGATTGCAACCCAGCAATAAACGTGGGAATAAACTAACATTTAGTTTTAATTGGCACAGGCATGTATTAACTGTACCTACCAATTACTGCAGTCAAATGCAACATTTAGCTTTTTTTATTTTAATGTTGAATGCCTGACTTGTTAAGCAATAAAAAAAAACTAGTAATTAAAAGACAGGGAGCAAGTACTAATTTCTGAGCAGCTGAATTTATTGGACAACATAATAATAGCTATTTGCACGATGACACATTTTAAAAGGGAGGCCAATAATAGGAGGCATTAATGAGTCTGTCTTTGTCTTGTTTGACAAACCAACGCATGTCTCTGCAGCATATTATTTGATGCTCTTTATCAACTGAAGAAACACTCCACAATGACTCTTTCCATGTAAAGCTGCGGGAGATGATGACAATGTCAAGGCACTCTGTGATCATTTGCTGAAAGGTCATGAGCATGACAGTAAAATCAGTGCAGTCAAGCGGGATAAAGTTGTGCTGTCCACAACGAGCCCAGTAAAAACCCAGAAATCTGAAACTGTCAAAGATGAGAATAGAAGGTGAACAATTAAAGAAATTAGATTTTTATTTATTTATTTTTTGTCCTAACGACACGTTACATCAGAATTGAATGAAAAAACTAACACTAAAAACCCAGAGTGCTGTCCCCCCAACCTTGATGCCATGATGTGCATCATGGATTTGGCAGCTGAGCTGGAGATCTGGGAATAATACGGAGAAGCAAAGTGCGGCCCACTCCATTGAGCAAACTGAAATGTCACCCCTCTCAGGCTTCCAGAGCGTAGTGGACTTGGATGTGAGGGATGCTGCTTTTGAAATGGGCCTCAGCAAATCCAACAAATGAATGTATGAGTTTTAGAAAAGAATGAACCTGCAGTGAGACATTCATCTCAACTGGAAATGAGTGTCAGATTGCAAAAGGTGAATTTGAATAAAATTTAAAAAATAACAGCCAGCTGTGACTAAAAGTGTTTCTTGCTCACAGGCGTGATATTTGCAAAAAAAAAAAAAAAGGATGTCCGGATGTCTGAGAAGATAAATGTGAATCATCTTTTCTCAGACATGAAGGATGGAGGCGACTTGACACTCGCCTGAAATCACAGTAGCCTCTTTTTTCAAGAAGACTGACACCTTAATGTTCCACATTAAAAGCACATTAAATACACTTCAGCAGCAGCAGCAGCGTCTTTTGTGTCTAAAAATAATCTGTGGCGCTATATCCCTGTAATCTTCTGTGAAACTTGTTTTTATATATATATATATACA
>JBBPBX010020715.1:15612-32963 GCA_038048925.1 Garcialebias charrua | reverse complement strand
TATTTGTGCAAAGCCACTTGACCTTGGCAAAAGAATCCCCTTGACTTGCACCAGCCATTCAGAAACAGCTCATTGCCTATTTCTAAATGATTCTGACAGGGCCAGTAAAAAGTAGGATTCTTTTACACTCGTCAGGACCAAAAGAGCTGAAACTGTAGTGCCAGATATGCAAAGTAAATTTTATTGGTTAAAAGAATGTGCACATGAATCGCTAAGAACTTGTTTGGCTTTGCTACGGATGCTTCCAGATTATTCCAAGCCAAAAAGAAACGTTCTGTACTGTCATTGGAGGATAGCTGTCTCCCCATGCTCAAGCCGCTGATGAAATAATGAGATGCCTGGTTCTGGGCGTTTCACAGAGTCTGAGTCACTGTACCCAAGGTGGAATTCCTAACGTAGGTGTGAAAGGATGACTGAGGTTAACCACTTCTTGCCCAAACATAGCCTTCAGTTTCATAAGAACACAGAGATAAGGTGTAGATGGGAAACAAAAGACAAGAAGTTAAGTTACAGTCATGCTAGGAGAGAGCACCTATTGAATCATTCAATAAAATTCATACAAAACAAATGAAAATTCAATGCTGAAAGTTTATATTCAAGTTCTTGATGTTTTACTTTTGGTTGCACCCCTCTGTAGGGATCGTCACCGCAAGTAAGCTCACACGAGAGATTTGGCAATTGCTTTATACCGGACACCCTTCCTTGATGCAACCTGAGCCTCAGAATTACAGTATGTTCCAGCCTATAAGTCTTTTTATTTTTTTTGCATGCCCTGTGACTTATACACTGAAGTGACTTACTTATATTTTCCCCCATATTTATAAACCAATTTTTGGATGATATGACCATTTTCATTCATTCTGACATTAAAAATATCGAACACTACCATTTTCAGCCACTAGACGGCACTCAAGTAGTATGGCATGCCGTTGTGTCATGTAATAGGTAAAAGTGGCTATTAATGACACAATCGGCTTGCCATAGATGCCACCCTCGTCCAGCTGCTATAACATGACTGGAGCAACCGTCAAATCAGCTTCATTTCACTGTGCTGTCCCGGCGAAATGCAGCTGATTTGACCAATGAAGTGCATTTATTAAGTAAAAGTTCAGCTGAAACACACCTTTGCTATAATGCTGAGTAAACAAACAATTGTTTTTAGGTGGTTGTTTTGTTAATTTTGAAGAAATGCACAGCGAGTCATCCCACTTCCGTGAATTGGCTTCTGAAATGCAGCTAATTTGACCATTAAAGTGCATTTATGAAGGAAAAGTTAGACTGAGATACAGCTTTGCTATAATTTTGATCAAACAAATAATTGTTTTTAAGTGTTAATCTTGTTAAATTCTTGTTAAGGTTTTCCCGTGCACGCTCCCACAGCCACCATTTGGCAGCCAATCGATTTTTGGCACAACACCAGCCCACATTTCCGGGTTGTCAGCGGTGACACATAACAGATGAGACTTATATGGCGAAGCGACATATTTATGTTTTTTCCACTTTGTTAGATGTATTTGAACTGATGTGACTTATTTGGCGGTGCAACGTGTACGGCAGAAAACATGGTGCAAGATCACAGCATTGACCTCTGAACTGCTGCAGCCTCAAAGATTTTAATATTCGAGAACATTCTTGAAATGGTCAAAAATAATCTTCAAATCTCAACCTCCTCATCTGTATTTCTAAGCACTGAATTCTAGTGGTTTAACTCGACACCAGTGACTCGGCAGTTGTTTTCCTTAAACCTTATTCAACGTACAGTATTCACGCTCTTACCTGACAAATATTTTCAAACTGATAAACTGTAGAAAAAGTTGATCATTTATTTAGCTATCTAACACAACAAATATTTCATAAGAGTCCAGGTAAACACTGTACTCTGGAGGTTTTATTTAGTGTCAGCTTTTCTTCAGACAGGTGGACTAATCTGGTCAGAGCGACTCGCTCTGTTATGTAACAAAGTACTGATTAAATCACTCGCTGTGTCGCAACACGCATAGTTTTTGGTGTGCACAGCAAACTCATGCAAAGGTTTTGCAGCATAAAAAAAAACTCAATTAAGCTGCTATAATGCTGTTAAAATTTGATTGGTTTCAGATAATAAATTAATATTTTTTATAATAGTTTTGGCTCCCTCATCCAAAATCCACTCTGTACTTCACTAAACTCCACTTTAGGATAAACTAGAATGCTTCTTTAAAGGAGAAATGTAATCAAATCTGAAAAAATCGATATAACAAGAATTTCATATAGTAAACAACACACATAAACATACTTAGTATGCTTTTTTCAAGTCAGTAGCTTAAAGAAATAGTTTTTTTACATTTTTCCTGCTACATGCTGAAGTGCAGTGATTTCTGTAGTCATTTTCTGGACGCACTTTTATGACACAATTAAGACCTCCTTTGCTATCTTACAATAACACTGAAGCTATAAACCCATCATTACTGTCCTCTTGTCTGTCATTTAAAATGGAAGCAGAAGACTTTTTTGAATCTGAAGGATATCACTTTAGTTTGTCAAAAACAGTTTGGTGATTTAGTGCATTAATGGGCATTTCTATCCTGGAAATACGAATAGCTGTGCGTTAGCCGCCGCATGCTAACGTTAGCATGCTAGCGCCGTATGCTAACGTTAGCATGCTAGCGCCGTATGCTAACGTGGAAGTGGGGGTGTTGAAAATGTCCTGAAACAGTTACCAATGTCTTGTTAAGCTCTGTCTTCCCCAGAACATAGTAGGATCTAAAATGATTTTTAAAGATGAAGGAGCAAGTTGAAACATGCTGTCTCCCTCCTTGCTAGCAGGGAGCTGCCTGGCTAACTAACTACGGTGGCCCTACACGGCCAAAATTCTACAGCGGCCGAATGCACAGGAGCGGTAAAAATACAATATAAATTTTAAAAAAAGTTTTAAAATCGATTTTGGGGCTTTTAGAATCGATTCTGAATCGCCAGGACTAAGAATCTTGATTCTTTAAAAAATAGATTTTTTTTGCTGCATCCCTAATTGCTACACACTGAAATCTTTTTGTCCACAACTAGATACACACACTAATATTACTGTATGAGGGACGACCATTGCACTGCCTATGTCATATTCAGGGGACGGAGAGCAGGCAGGGGGAGGGGGGTCAAAAACACCAGATGAGAATTTTTTCACTTTGCAAAGTCTAAATTTGAGTTAGGATGACATTTTTGACTTGTGAAAATTTCTCAACAAGCTTATTTTATGCTTTTCATTAGACTACTATTAGCTTAAAAACACTTTTCATTTCTCCTTTAATGTGATAGTTCAGATCTTTCAAGGTGTATAGAGGTTTCTAGTTAAGTTATCTCATTCATTTAGCTCAGACAATATTTTATTTTACCAATTACACAAAGGAGCATTGTTTGAGAGGTGTGTTTATTTTATAATTAAATCTAACTCAATTCTCTTAAATAGTTAATGAGAAGCTAAATAAAGTAACCAATGCTCTAGGTGTTTCTTAATGGGACTGCATTAGTTTAGACATGTGTCAAAAGGGATGCTAGTATGTTACTAGAGCTGGCCCAGTTAGATTTTCAAAACATTACAGAAAAAAAAAAGCAGAATGCTCATTTAAAGATGACTCCAATATTATAACTTGGTTGAATAATGGAATGCTGTTTTTGTCTACAAAGATCTAGCTAATCTTGTTGAGGGTGTTGCTAATACATATTGGTTTTCTAATTATCTCTCAGGCCGTAAGCAATGTGTTCAACACAATGGTACTTATTCCAGTTATTTAACTGTTAATAATGGTATACCACAAGGCTCAATCTTAGGACCCATTCTCTTTACAATCTACATACGGTAAGTAATGTAGGTCAGAACATTCCTGACGCATCCTTACATTTCTATGCCGACGATAGAGTTGTTTATTGTTGAGGAACATCACCAGTTGCTAAGGTTTTCCAGCTTTTACAGTCTGCATTCAACATCATCCAGTCCAATTTGATCCATCTCAAACTGGTGCTAAATGCTGATAAAACCAAAGGGCGACTGAAAATCTTCACCAGCAAACCAAAGGGATGTTGTTTTAAAACAGGAAGTTGTTACCAAAAGTCATTCCTCCTATCTTATCTATGAATGGTGTTACTGAGTTTGTAGATTCTTGCAAATACTTGAGAATCTTGGTCAATGCACATCTCTTTTAAGCCTCATATCGAAAACTTGATAAAGAAACTGAAATTATAACTGGATTTTTTTTCTTAAAGGGGACCACAGATGCAAAATTCACTTTTTAATGTTTTTTTTACTCAACTTTGGGTATTTACTTCATAAAAAAACAGTCCTTGTGCCAAAAAAATGCACCCAGTGGTTTATTTACTCTAAGTAGATTTATTTATTTTTGATAAATACACCTGGATTCACACTTCCTGCAGTTATTGACGTCACAAGCCGTAGCCAATCACCTCAAACCTGAGTCCAGCCCCTCACCTAGCAACCCCTGGTTAGGCTCAACCCACTTCTGTATTAAACACATGACTGTTGTTTTTCATGATTTCATCTCATCTTTTGTTTATATGTTCTTAATTTCATGTGTACAGCACTTTGTTGCAGCTGTGTTTTTTTTAAATGGCTTTATAAATAAAGTATAATTGTTATTTTTATGTTTTAGTTCAATTTTTAGTGTATTTGCGATCGCTCCCAACGCGCAGCCGGCAAAAATTAAACGAGCGGACTCCCGGCATAGGGACCGGCGGCAACGGGACACTGCTTCTGGCGGATGGAGCGGAGCTTCAATTGTACAGCCTCGTTGCAGCCTTGCAGCAGCCTCGCAGCAGCGAGGACCTTCTCCTTACGGATTAATTTACGGGAGACACTTGGTGAACTTTGTGTTGTCTTGACTGGAACAGCGATAACTCCCAAAATCTCCGCGTGCAACGAGCGGAGCTGGCGAACACCGGAAGAGGAACAAGCTAACATTAGCTTCGGATTCGGCAGGTCTCATGCTAAAAGGAGCAGCTCATGGCGGCGCGCTCAGACGAGTTTCGGTAAGTTATCTTAAGCTAGCACTAACAGTAAGTCAAATGAGTAATAAAAAAAGAGCTAATTTTAAAACAACAACACATTACAGATACTGGCTGTTACAGAGGGCGTAAACAGATCGTTGAAGGGCGTGGACTTCAAGAAACCGGTCGTTCAAAACGAAAGTTAAAAATGGCAGAATTAAAAAGGGTATAATTGATTATCTAATAATTATTTTGTGCATTAAATTGAAGGAATAGGGTCTGGATATCCCACAGAAATACCATAAAAATAAAAATAAAATACATCTGAGGTCCCCTTTAAGAAATAGCTCTTGCTTATCTCTGAATGCTAGGAAACACCTTGTAGCTGCTACTTTTTTTCCGGTCATTGACTATGGTGATATTATTTACACGAATGCCCTTACAAGCACCTTGCAGATGTTGGATGTTGTCTGTCACGATGCGCTAAGATTCATAACTGGCTGTAACTACCGTACACATCACTGCACCTTGCATTCACTGGTTAACTGGTCATCATTAACTCCACGTAGACTCTCTCACTAGCACATTTTGATTTTTAAATCACTTCTTGGTCTGCTGCATTCATATGGTATATATCTTCTTACATGTCACTACATGAGTGCAGCTACAGCATGCACTGAAGACATCATTACCTGCAGCGTCCCCTGAGTGCAGACTGAACTCGGCCAAACAGTATTTTCTTACTCCGCTTCTGTAACCTGGAACACCTTGCAAGAATATCTGAAGCCGTCAACGTTGACCTCTCCAAGAGATTTTAAACCATTGTTAAACTCAACGCAAAAATCAATGCAAACATGTTCCTGTTTTTAGTATTTTTACCTCGTTTCATAATGTAACTTGATTTTATTTTGTTTTATATCACTACTTTTATTTACTTTTTATTTAATATGAATTTCATGGCAAATTACTGTTGGCTGTACCTTATCTGTAGTTTTTGTTTAAAACATGTCTCTTTTGAAAATGAGTCCTCGTGACTAACCTGTATAAATAAAAGTTGAATGAATGAAAACAGGGTGTCTAAAAGCATAAAGTCCAAAATTTACACTAAAAAGCTTATTCTGATAAACTACTATGTTTATCATGTGTCTAGCTGTTAAACTGGCTCAAACAAAAAAATAAGCAGCTCTGACATGTTGCCATTTTTTAAACTATCTGACCTCTCAAAGCAGAGAGTCCTATAAACTAACACTTGAAAATAAGTTTATCACATTCTAGATTCATATACTGTACTGTGCCCCACACGTCTGGAAATCACTCCCAACTTGTAAGAGCACATTTTGTTTTCACGTCATAAAAGGAAATGACAAAGCAATATTATTTGCCAGAGTGATATATGAGCTCCTCATCAGACGTCTGCGGTGGAGCACTGCTATGTTTTTTTTTTTTTGCTTCTCGCATGTCTTCTGTCGCTAAAAAGTTGTCAGTGAGCAATTACCCCGTAATTAAAGTCTGTCTTACCAAAGTACGTCAGCCACCAGGCCTGGAAGTCACACAGAGATCCCTCCGGATGGGTCTCACTCTGGGGAACGGACAAAAAGAAACGTTTGTTTTTTGATTTTTTTAAACACCACGCAAATAAAAGCCACCATCTGTTTTAGTGTAACAAAAATCAACTCACCATGACGTACGCTACACTGTCGAAGAAAGCGGCCACAGTCAGGCTAAGAATCATCTTCTAAACCATGAAAGTTTAAGAAAAAGACAAGACAGGTTAGTTAACAACACTCAAGAGTGAAAATGCCACTGCATTTAAACTCACTCACGGAAAAAGGCAAATTGTAGCTCAACTGCTCACTGATGTGGTTGACAGCTCGTAGAAAAGACTTAACCGAAACTGAAGTTTTTATTTTATTTGCAATAAATACAGAATCTGCTCGCAACAGAATTTCTAAAACAGAGCTCCGCCAGTTTAATTATTCAGAAGCATTGGTTACAGACTGCAGCTGTGGTGGGCACACAAAGACAAACCCACGCGCACACACAGAGCCCGATTTCAATTTGTGTCTAGCAATGACCCTGCCAAGGCTACAGCGGAGGAAGAGGGTGAGGAAGAGGAGGGGGATGGGAAGACACAATAAGCCTGCAGGAGGGCCTTGAGAGCACTAAAGACTATTGACTGACAGATAACCTTTTGAAAGAGGATGCAAGTAAGGAGAGGGTTTATGTTGGAGAGGAGAAATGAGGAGAGGAGGTGGGGGATCAGGAGGAGGCAAGGTCGTTTTTAGCCGTGTGGTCCAGAGGTAATGGGATCCACCGGAAGCTCCTCACTAAGCTGTCATTTACTTCAGATTAGGAGGATAACGTGCAGCTCTGCTAAACCTAACAGACCTGCTGGACTGGCTTCAGAAAAAATCTTCCACAAGCTGCACACTCACAGCAGCACTCTTAGAAGAAAAAAAAATCCCAATGGATAAAAGAAGGAAAAGGAGGAGAAAAATTCCATAAATATTAAGTTTGTTTAAACTGGTTCATTTGAACAAGGGGTGGTGTGGGGGATCACAAGACGGCAGCCGCTATCACAGAATGACCATGAGCCAATTAGCTCCCCCAATTCATTAATCTGTGCATTTTAATTGGGTTCAATTATGCTGAGATTTGCCATGGCTAATTGAACGTATTTCCGGTGGAAATGAAGCAAACAGAAACGAGGAAGTGCAGTCGAAACGTACTGCGCCGAGTAAAGTCTGGATTTACCTGAGCCAAGGAGTGATACCGCCGAAGCAGCCAGATTACAAACAGCATGAAAAGGCTGGGTAGAGAGGAAATAAAAGCATACTGAGATTTACGCAACAAGGGCGACAGTTTCAGTGTTATACTTATTTTTCTAACACGTTATAAAAATGCATATACTGTATGTCCAATCTAACCAATCTATACAAAGGCAGGAATAATAAAATGATGCTACTATTCTTTAACATGTAAAGATCATTAAAGAACAACCAAAGACCTGTTAAAAACTATTTTTTGCTTTTAGGCTTTCCAAATGAGTAATATCAACATGACTATAACTTTGCCCATATTTATTTAGAGCACTCTATTTTTACAAGATTTCACACTCTAGTTCACAGTTACCACAGTGGTCAATACAGAGTGTAGCATGTGCACAACTCTGCAAACCACAGGCTTGATTAACACTGAAATTAGTCAAAACATCTCCAACAACAAATACTAGAATAACAATTTTTACTAGGGGTGTACCGATTTCAATTTTCTGGCCGATCACTGATTACCGATTTTTAGAAAGTCTGACCTGCCGATTCCGATTTTGGCCGATACCGATTTTCAGGTGTTAAAAGGTCAAAATGCACCCCAAATTTTCAGGATTTTCCAACCTTTTCTGAGGCAGATAAAATCGGTAGATAAAATCGGCTTCTCATTTAAAGATCGGCCGATCACCGATCTCCCCAAATTAAGGAAATCGGAGCCGATCGATCAGCCGGCCGATTTATCGGTGCATCCCTAATTTTTACTTGAATAAAAATACAAAAAAACAACAAAAAAAACTCAGCGCCATAGTGACTCAGTACAGCTGTTGCCTCTCAGGGCCAGTTTACACGGCGCGTATTTTGAGTGTAACCGCTACTTTCTCTTTGCGACTTTGCTTATCACCTACACGACGCTGCTGGCCCCCCTCTTTGACTCCGATACTTTCCTGATCCTGCTCTCAAGGTGGAACTTTTTCGCTGACCCCCCGCTGATAATGTAAACATCTCCCGTGGAGCTTTTGTGTCAACCACATGCGCGCAGCCCGCATGCGCGGACAGTCTAGGGCAGGCTGACATTTCACGTGTCACGCTGCAAAATATAACAGTTTAACAATAATAAACAGTATTTATGTTGGCGTGGGAGATGTTTAAATTTATCTGAACTACAGTATCTATCTGGACTCGTTACATTTTTTAAACAGTGCGTAACGTGCTGTGAAAATGAAGACACCAGGGCTGTGTCTCAATTCATGAGCTGGGTCCTCATGAGTGCGCATTTGTCGGCCGCATACGTCATTGCCCCGCGCGGAGGACTGTCCCAATTCGAAGACTCCTCCTCATGCGGCCGAGGAATGCAGCCTACTTCCTGCCGAAATCCAAGGATGCATTCGTGAATCCTTCAAGACGGAGGCTATCCCAGAATTCGTAGCGCCAGCAGAGATTTCGCGGGGGGGTGGGACTTTCTGCGTGCAGGGGCAGGACTGCTGTGTGTTGTTGAGTCATCAGCTCGTTCAACCTCAGCGCAAGCTTGAATCTCATTAAAATTTAACTACAGAAACGACTAAAAAAATATTTTTTAGCTGAATATATATTAGTGTTTCTGAGTTTACTGTTTGTTAAGAACTGATTACAAATCAGCTTATTTTACACGTGCGTAGCAAGGATTTTCTGAGGGGCGATCTGTTAAAACTCAGAGTGGACCTATAAATTGCAAGCTGCCCAGTAGGTCACTGCGTTAAGCATTCGGTTTGCATGCAGATCCCTTTTTCAAAAGCTGGTTCGAATCTCACTCGGTACGGTTAAAACTTATTTTATTTACGTTTGTCTTTTATTGGATAAAAAAAAGGAGTTTCACAAACTCCTTTTTTAAAATCTCAGTCCTCTAAAACTTATTTTACGTTTGTCTTTTATTGGATAAAAAAAAGGAGTTTCACAAACTCCTTTTTTAAAATCTCAGTCCTCTAAAACTTATTTTACGTTTGTCTTTTATTGGATAAAAAAAAGGAGTTTCACAAACTCCTTTTTTTAAATCTCAGTCCTCATATTTTTATCCAATAAAAGACAAACGTAAAATAAGTTTTAACCGTACCGAGTGAGATTCGAACCAGCTTTTGAAAAAGGGATCTGCATGCAAACCGAATGCTTAACGCAGTGACCTACTGGGCAGCTTGCAATTTATAGGTCCACTCTGAGTTTTAACAGATCGCCCCTCAGAAAATCCTTGCTACGTACGTGTAAAATAAACTGATTTGTAATCAGTTCTTAACAGTAAACTCAGAAACACTAATATATATACATGTATTCAGCTAACTAATATATTTTAGCTGTGTCCCTTCTCTTCCACACACACCGAGCGCGCACACAAGAACTTCCCACCCACTTCAAGAGAACGCCCCACCCACTTCAAGGCCGGCAAACCTGAAGGCTAGACCGTCCCATTTCAGTAATTTCGCTCTGCCCACCCAGCCTTGTGAGTGCGTGGCCTACTCGGCCCAGCTAGGCTGGGTCCTCATGAGGACGCAGCCCCTGAATTGAGACACAGCCCAGGTTTATTTTTTATTTATTTATTTATTCAGCACCACAAAGTTTACAACACAAACACTGAGAATTAAACTGAACACACTATTAAAACACGTGAACCGAACTGTAACTACGTTAATGAACTGGACTCTTGCTGTGTGTTCATCTGGACCCATCAGAACCTCAGAACCATCAGCCTGTTGGAACGACAGCTTCTCCACCTGGCAGAAATAAATAAATAAATTAAAAAAAACTCCGTTGTTGTGTGATCAAAGTAAACACAAGCAAACATTATATTAAGAACGTTGATTTACCTGCTGTAAGTCAGCTGTTTATCACGGAGTAAAGTCCGGTTCTGGTCCACAGTCCACTCAGCGTCTGGTGTGCAGCTTGTTAGATGAAGCAGTCCCGCTTGGTGTCAAATCTGTCGACTCTTATCCAAAATCCAGCTTTAACTTATTGTTAACTTGTTGTTAGCTCAACTTTTAGCACAAAAGAAAGTAGCAGACTGCCAGCAGAGTGAGGCAGCACGCATGCGCAGTGGGTGAAGGTTCAGCAGCACGCATGCGCAGTGGGTGAAGGTTCAGCAGCACGCATGCGCAGTGGGTGTAAGGGGGGGCATGAGGGAGGGGGGAGATTCGAGCAGATCCGTGTCAGATCCGTGTCAACGCAAAACTTTTAAACTAATTAACCATGCCCATAAGTTCCGTTTCCCCCACACAGTGTCCGTGTAAACAGGGCCTCAGTGAGAAGGTCGCCAGATCGAATCCCAGCCGCTTGCTCTGGGTGAAGTTTGCAAGTTTTTTCCTTCAAGTGTGGGTTTTCTCCAGGTACTCTCTGGTTTCCTCCCACACACCAAAAACATGCATGGTAGGCTGGTAACTCTAAATTATCCCTAGGTGTGAGTGAGTAACTTGTTTGTTTCTCTGTGATGTGTTGGACCTGTCCAGGGTGTCCCCCGCCTCTCACACAGACTGCTGGACATGGGCCCCAGGGACTACCGCAACGCAGAAAGGAAGTAACGGGTAAATACAATTCAGCTCAATTTAGTTTATTTGTATAGCGCCGTCACAACAGAAGTAGTCTCAGGGCACTGAACAGAAACATTCACATACATAAAAAGCCAATTAGTAAAAGTTTTCTATCCAAGGAAGGCAGCAGATTGTGTAATCTTCACTTTGTCACAGTCTCCCATCCTGAGCAAGCACGCTGGCAACAGTGGAAAGGAAAAACTCCCTTTTAACAGTAAGAAACCTCCAGCAGAACCAGGCTCAGGATGAGCGTATACTTTGACCAGCTTGGGGATAAAATGGATACTTGAATGAAAGAAAAGGGAAAATTGACTGCAAAAGCTAATGTTAAAGCTAATTGTTGCATCCATCCCTACACAATGTAACAGTGAGAAATATCATACACATCTAGGTTTTCCGCTATACTCATATGTCAGACAATGCTTGACTACAGTCACCAACTTTACACTTAGTAAAAGTTTTAATTTTACCTGTAACTTTTGTTGCATTTAAAGGTCCACTGACATGATTTTTTTACTATTCATAAAATTGCTCAAAATATATATATTTTATCATTTAAATGTTCGTTTTTGCAAACAAAATGATAAATCACTTTAATTTTGCTTTAAAAGTGATTTTGAACTTCAAGCCGTGTTTAATCATGGGAAATCCGATTACACGCGAACGCACCATCTGTGACGTAGTGAGAGGCAGAGGGCTCTGGTCTCTTTAATAGTGGACAATTTAAAACCTGACGAATTTAGCAATCTATGTGAAGATTTGAGTGATTTGTCTTCATTTTGGGAAGCAGAAAATAGTTTTTTTTTCATTCAACCTTTATTTATACAGGCTAGCCTCGTTGAGCCACGGGGACTCATTTACAAGAGGGACCTGTTTCACTCACACCCAGGGTCAATTTTAGAGTTACCAATCAACCTAACATGCATGTTTTTGGACTGTGGGAGGAAACCGGAGCACCCGGAGAAAACCCACGCATGCACGGAGAGAACATGCAAACTCCACCCAGAAAGGCCCCCGGCCGGGATTTGAACCTTGGACCTTCTCGCTGAGAGGCAGCAGCTCTACCAGTTGCGCCACCGTGCTGCCCGTGGGTGATGGAACAAGAAACAACAGGATCTAATTTAGGTCTGATGCTGTATCAGACTTACCTTCATGACGAGCTGCTCACACGCGCACTGTGACAAGCCCAGAGCTCTGCCCGGTGTTACGTCACAGATGGTGCGTTCACGTGTAATCGGATTTCCCATGATTAAACACGGCTTGAAGTTCAAAATCACTTTTAAAGCAAAATTAAAGTGATTTATCATTTTGTTTGCAAAAATGAACATATTTAAATGATAAAAGATATATATTTTGAGCAATTTTATGAAAATTAAAAAATCATGTCAGTGGGGCTTTAAATGCTCCAAATAGGATATACCATTAAAACACTAGTAATATTTATGACAATTTCAACGAGTGCAGAATCTCAGAGAAAACAATTTCTTGTAAGGACCAACAGATGCCACCTTGCAATTTCTCTTTTAAACGATGGTCAGAAAGCTCATTATGCTACATGAGTGAACAAAGATTGAGGCAAGAATTAAGCAAGAGATTGGACACAGTTAAGATAAGACTAAAGATATTACATAAATCGGAGGCAGAACAGCACACAGCAGGTCCTGTACCTCGGCGTTTGCCTCGCTGCACTGCGATGGTACTAAAGTTTTTTACAACACAGACAAAACACTGTTCATTAGGAGTATCACAGATAATTTCTCTAATTTCCCTGAAGGAGCACACTGCTGCAAGAAGAATTCCTTTGGTTGCACTTTGTAACTTTGCACCTACTGATGTCCCTAAATTACACTCTTTGTTCCTTTACCGTCTGTGGCTTTAATTACAGCTGACATGAAACATGTTTACAGCTGTCAAAGCAAAAGCTCTAAAACTTCATAGCTGAGAACCTACAATTAACACGTAATTAGTTATAGCCATAAAATTCAGTTTATTCATTTATTCTGACTGGCAGACAATTTGAAATCAAAAGATGAAATGTTCTATGAGTTTTGGATCATAGGTTCACATTTTTCACTTGTCAAGAAAAAAAAAAACTAAATCTTCCAAGATTATGGGGATTTCTTTCAAAGGGCTCTTTCATAAAATAATTCCACAAAATAGGGGCACAGACGAGTCCATCCTTATCCTCTCTACAAATCACAGATAAAGTCAGCCATGTCACCCAAAAACAGGAGATTTCAGAAATGGAGGAGACAAGAGACGTGAAGCAGAACTCAGCTGTGCTGACGTGGAGCACAATTAAAGGTGTGATGGACATCTCTTTACGACTGTTTTCAAAGCATGATGAATCAACTCGGTTTAGCTATTCTTTTTGTGGTATACTGTTATTTGAAACAAAATACAAAAATGCTGTGCATTATCAGCAATATTTCCACAATAATAAATCTGTTCTCGTTTAATTTGACGGCCGGGTGCTCGCACGCTATTGTCATCAGTTTATCACATTACAGTATTGAGCAATGGCACCGCAACTTTTTCATGTCGGCCATTACGCCCCTGTTACCACATCACCAGTGTTACCCCTACCATTATACAAGCAGAGCGCCTCGCCCTGTCAACAGAACTGCAAACATGGAAGAGAGGAGCGCCCTGCCCAGGCAAGTAATGTCCAAAAAAAGTTGCAACCAAACGAAAAAGGTCACACTAATATTTTTGTCACGCATTAATATTTTTGTTGGACCGCCTTTATCTTTGATTACATCATGCATTCACTGTGGCATTGTTTCGATAAGCTTCTGCAATGTCACATGATCTATTTCCATCCAGTGTTGCGTTAATTTTTCACGAAGATCTTGCATTGATGACTAGACATGATGGGTGCATCACTTCACCTGCCTCTCTTCTTACCCTGATGCACCCATCACTCTGGAACAGGGTCAATCTGGACTCATCAGACCACATGACCTCCTTCCATTGCTCCAGAGTCCGATCTTTATGCTCCTGAGCTAATTGAAGCCTTTTGTTCCAGTTAGCCTCACTGGTTAGTGGTTTTCTTAAGACTACACAGCTGTTCAATCCCTTGAATTCCTTCACACTGTGCGTGTGGAAACGCTCTTACTTTCACTATTAAACACAGCCCTGAGTGCTACTGTTGTTTTTCTTCGATTTGATTTCACCAAACGTTTTAACTGATCGCCGATCACAATCATTCAGGATTTTTTTCTGGCCACATTTCTTCCTCAAAGACGATGAGTCCCCACTATCCTTCCAGTTTTTAGTAATGCGTTGGACAGTTCTTAACCCAATTTTAGTAGTTTCTACAATCTCCTTAGATGTTTTCTCTGCTTGATGCCAATGATCTGACTCTTCTCAAACAGACTGACATCTGTTCCACGACCACACCATGTGTTTTTCTACATGGTTGTTGAAGAAATGAGAAGCAACTCATTGCACCAGTTGGGGTTAGATAACTTGTTATCAGCTGAAAGAGAATCGCTCATGCAATAATTATCCAATAGGAGGCGCGTACCTATTTGCTTAGTTAAATCCAGGTGGCGTCTTATTTTTTGGCCAGGCAGTGTATATAAATTGCTGTTTTTGTATGACAACCCAGTGACAAGGAGGTTGGTGTTGATCATTAAGATTGTGTAAAAACGTATTGGGATTCTCTTTTAAGTTAATTTTTAATTTAAGTAACTGTCAAGTATATCTATTAATGCACTACTACTTACAGTGCATGCCCTTTTCACTTATCGCTTGTGAACAGGTTGAGTTTAGATTTGTAAAAATTTACAAATTTGCACTGTTCAAGTGTTGTCATTGTGTTAGAGAGAGTAAATGTCATGAATAAATTTGACATTAAACATAACCCAAGTTGAAGTGTTACATCATTTTCAGACCCCTTTTTGGCATCTACATTTGGTAGCAGGTCAAACTGACAAAGACCATGCAGAATAACGTAGTATTTTAATTCCACAGCACAGAAAGATATGTAGTCTCTGTAAGTAGGCCTAGGAAAAAAAAATATACATCTGTATCGGTATCGTTTATCGGCCAAATAAGTTTTAACATATTGGCATATCGGATATTGGCCAAAAATCCAATACTGTACTGTATCGTGCATCTCTAGTTAAAATTTATTTTCTTTTTTTCTAGACCGTCTTACAGACCAGTGAAGACATAACTAACATGTTGTGGCATATGTACATTCCTCTGGTAGTCAATGATTTTACTCCTTCAAAGCCCTTTTAAAGAAATACTGCTTGGAATATGTGTTGGGTGGACTATTTGGTGGACAATTAAACAATTTTGCTGTGGTGGTCTTATTTTTTAAAAGACTTGACTGAAGAGTGTCATGGAAAAAATAAAAGCATGTTAATCATTTTAAGGAGAGCGTGTTTTGGAGTCTTAACTTTCAAGTTTGTGCTCATTCCAACTACAAAAACACCATCCAAGAAGTTCTCTTGCACATACTTCATCTATAATAAACAATATCTGTTTAAAACTCTGGCAAAAAGGGCAGTCAGCGATATACGTTTCTTCAAGGAATAATGGACTTTTATTCTGAAAGCATCCTTGCTGATGTTTGTTGCCTGAAACATTGACAAAAAATGTTTAAAAAGTTTCTCCTCATCACACTAACCTTTGTGCATTTAATGTGTCAATATGGAAAAAACAAATCATTTGAAAATTCAATAATTAGAAGGAAATGCAACTTAAAGAAATATTTACCATCCAAGTAAGGAGAAGGTTCCTGTGGCTCGTTTTACTGATAAAATCACCACCTGCAAATTAAAAACAATTGATTACTCCATGGCTCCGACCAACACGTATTAAAGTGGTTAGCCGAGTTGCCCTGTGATTTGTGTTTGTTTTTAGGTAAAACACTCGCACTTGGGAAGAAACACGTTCAGAAGTGCAATGCAAATAGTGCACTGTGATCAAAATAATCAGTAGCTAAGACAGCACCAGGCTGACAAGTCTGCCATTTGTTTAAGCTTGCCTTCTGTGTGTGGCTGTGTACGTGTGTGTACGTGTGTGTGTGCAAACATGCTGAAGACTGGAGGGATAACGAAATTAAACTTGCACTCAGGGAACCCAAGCATAAGAAACACAAACATCTTGTACTGACACCTGAGACGTGCGCTCAAAGGTGTCTGCGAACGTCACATTGGCACGTATTCGACCTATTTTACCGTGTCGTAAACAAAGAAGGGCTGGTAAGTGACAGCTGAGAGACGTGAAATACAGATGCATGCAGATGTGATAATGAGGCTAGAAACTGGGGGTTTGCATATTTGTTAAACATTAAACTTGGAGAACCCAAAGCCATAAGGAAAGGAGAAGGGAAAGAGCGAAGGAATGATGAGAATGATAAATGTGTGACTCAGTTTCAGCTTCGGGGGAAGAGAAAAGGCCAGCAGCCGTCTCGCATGCAAAGCAGAGAGATGCGAAACTCAGATCTGTAACATCACAGTTATGGTCAAAAGCTGTATCTGCGGGACAGTCACGACAAACAAGAACTTCCTTTAATGAGTCTGTTAATCTACAATCATTCATGCAAGAACGTTGCTAAGGAAACAGGAACACCCTTTCCAGAATATTCCCTTAATTTCAGAGTTTTATGTAAATTTATGATTGTTGATTTTAGATTTTTATAGACATTCTAAACTGCAGAACTACTAACATTTGACTTACTTCTCGCCTTATTCTAATGTTTTAATTAACTTGAACAATTAATGTCAACAGGTCACTGCAGGAATGTTAAAAAGGCCCAGATTTATCATTATTATTTTTGCAATAAATTGCATTAACAATACAGGTGACCCCCTACCTACGACTCCATCGACCTACAGCGTCCCGGACCTACGAACGTATCATATTTAATAAAAATATGACATTACTGTATTAAAAAAAATATATATATATATATATTTTTTTTTTGATTTTTTTTTTGTGTTTAAATGTTCTTAATTTCATGTGTACAGCACTTTGTTGCAGCTGTGGTTGTTTTAAAGGCGTTTATAAATAATAATTATGATAAAAATGATCATTTCTGATC
>JBBPBX010020714.1:7455-43089 GCA_038048925.1 Garcialebias charrua | reverse complement strand
CCTCAAGATAGTTCCCCCATGTTGAGAGACTGTTTTGAGAGGACAAACTGGTCTGTTTTCAGAGAAGCAGCCACTGATGGTAGTTCAGTGGACATGGAATTGTACGCTTCCTCAGTCCTGGGTTACATCAGTACATGCTCTGAAAATGTATCCATAAAAAAATATGTGAAATCCTACCCGAACCGGAAACCCTGGTTAAATAAAGAAGTTCACGCCTTGCTAGCAGCCAGAGACACTGCATTCAA
The DNA here is from genome assembly GCA_038048925.1 of Garcialebias charrua. Taxonomy (NCBI): domain Eukaryota; kingdom Metazoa; phylum Chordata; class Actinopteri; order Cyprinodontiformes; family Rivulidae; genus Garcialebias; species Garcialebias charrua. Next base: position 42,844 of record JBBPBX010020714.1, on the reverse strand, counting down.
GTCAGGAGATAAAGTGGAACTGAGAAAGAGCAGGAATGAACTGAAGGATGGCATTAAGAAGGCCAAGGCCACGTATGCACAGAGGATCGAGGGACAGTTCACCTCACAAGACCCACGGAGCATGTGGAAGGGTATTAAATGCATAACAGATTACAAAGGCAAAAACAAACAATGCCCCAGGGACCCATCTCTGCCTGATGCCCTCAATAAGTTTTATGCACGTTTTGATGATCCAAACAGACCAGCTAGCACCAGACTCACCTCATCACCAGATGAAGAGCATCTCAGGGTGTCCGCAGCAGAAGTGAGAGGCAGTCTCAGAAAGATTAATCCTCATAAAGCAACCGGACCAGACAACATCCCAGGGAAAGTTCTGAAGGAATGTGCGGACCAGCTCTGTGAGGTGCTGGCTGACATCTTCACCACCTCACTTGCACTGGAGTCAGTTCCCACCTGCCTGAAGACCGCGACCATCATCCCAGTCCCAAAGAGCTCCACAGTGACTGGTCTGAATGACTATAGACCGGTGGCCCTCACCCCGATAGTCGCTAAATGTTTTGAGAAACTGGTCATGTCCCACATCAAGGCAACCGTCAACATCAATGAGGACCCTCATCAATACGCATACCGTGAGAACCGATCAACAGAGGACGCCATTTCTTCCGTGGTCCACACTGCTCTCACCCACCTGGATCAGAAGGACTCATACGTGCGTCTGCTCTTTGTGGACTTCACATCTGCCTTCAACACCATGATCCCCCAAACTCTGATAGACAAACTATCTACACTTGGACTAAGCCCCTCTATTTGTAACTGGGTACTAGACTTCTTAACAGACAGACCACAGTCCGTGAAGATCCACAACTTCTCCTCCTCCACCATAACCCTCAGCACTGGCTCTCCTCAGGGATGTGTGCTGAGCCCCCTTCTGTTCACTCTGCTCACATATGATTGTACAGCCACACTTCCAGGCTGTCATATTGTTAAGTTTGCAGATGATACAGCGGTGGTGGGATGCATCACAAACAATGATGAGTCCAGCTACAGACAGGAGGTGGAACATCTGGAGAGCTGGTGCAAAGAGAACAATCTTCACATGAATGTGAAGAAGACAAAGGAGATGATTGTGGACTTCAGAAGGAACAAACACACCCATGCCCCACTGGTAATAGGTGGGTCTGCAGTGGAAGTGGTCTCCAGCTACAAATACCTGGGTGTACACCTGAATGATAACCTCAGCTGGAGCAACAACACCACCAGCCTGATCAAGAAAGGTCATCAGAGACTCTACTTCCTCAGACGGCTGAGACGAGCCGGTCTGAGCAGCCCAGTTCTCACCTCGTTCTACAGGTGTGCAGTGGAGAGCATCCTGTGCTCCAGCATCAACGTGTGGCATGGAGGCTGCACAGTTGAAGAAAGAAAAGCTCTGCAGAGAGTGGTGAAGGCTGCACAGAAGTCTGTTGGAGTCAGTCTCCCCACCATCACAGACATTTACACCTCTAGATGCAGGAAAAGAGCCACCTGTATCATGAAAGACCTCACTCATCCAGCACACTCACTCTTTGCCCCACTCCCCTCAGGACGGAGGTTGAGGAGCATCAAGTGTAGAACCACTAGACTGAGGAACAGCTTCTACCCTGAGGCTGTTAGACTCATGAATAAATAAAAATAAAATTAAAATAAACACTGCAAAATATCACATCATGGTGATGCTGATATGTTTTCTTGTTGCTGTGTTCATCTGTGACCATCTGTGACCATCTGCTCATACAAACTCATGTTCGTGCTGCTGTTTATTCCCACTATATTAGGCTTAGTGTATTACTAGTTGATGTTTTTCTTAGTTAGTTCTCGATGTTATTACTGTTTTTCTCTTTCATTTGTTGTTGGATGTAACTGGGACCTCGTGTACATAATCTCGTTTTCATCTCATGTACCACATGCGGTGCAAATGACAATAAAGACTCTCTGACTCTCTGACTCTGACTCTAAATGCATGGTAGAAACATAGAAGATGTTTGGGTTTTAAATTCTGGTCAGAGTGGCTCCTCTCTCCCTTGAGAATATCGTTTTACATGCTGCACGCTAGGAGTGAGCACTCTTGCTTAAGGTACAATCTTTGACGTATCAGGACAAGTTGGTCAAAAACGGCAGTTAACAGCAGTTAACAGCAGTTAAGATAACTCATAGCACTAAATATGCTCTTACCACTTGTACCTTGGAAGGTTTTCGTCTTTGTAAGTATTAAAACACCATTTAACGTGTTTGTAATATTGAGCTAAGTTGAGTTAAGCTATTGTATTGTTTAAGCGTGGTGTGTATATTGTTGGCATGTATTATTCAGTTGTTTTTCTTTTCTGTACATTTCAGTTACAAAAACTTACAAAGTAAAGAAAGTTCAAGAAGTCTTCAGTAAAATCAAGAAAGCAAGCTTGAGTGGGGACTTTTTTTATTATTATTTACTTTTTGTTAGCTGGCTGTCTAGCCTCACATAGTCACGTGTCGTGAGGACAGCACAGTGTAAACTGTACAGTTAATGTGTAAACTGTACAGTTAAGGTGTAAACTGTACAGTTAAGGTAAACTGTACAGTTAAAGTGTAAACTGCACAGTTAAAGTGTAAACTGTACAGTTAATGTGTAAACTGTACAGTTAATGTGTAAACTGTACAGTTAAGGTGTAAACTGTACAGTTAATGTGTAAACTGTACAGTTAAAGTGTAAACTGTACAGTTAAAGTGTAAACTGCACAGTTAAAGTGTAAACTGCACAGTTAAAGTGTAAACTGTACAGTTAAAGTGTAAACTGTACAGTTAAGGTGTAAACTGTACAGTTAAAGTGTAAACTACACAGTTAAGGTGTAAACTGTACAGTTAAAGTGTAAACTGCACAGTTAAAGTGTAAACTGTACAGTTAAAGGGTAAACTGTACAGTTAAAGTGTAAACTGTACAGTTAAAGTGTAAACTGCACAGTTAAGGTGTAAACTGTACAGTTAAAGTGTAAACTACACAGTTAAGGTGTAAACTGTACAGTTAAAGTGTAAACTGCACAGTTAAAGTGTAAACTGTACAGTTAAAGGGTAAACTGTACAGTTAAAGTGTAAACTGTACAGTTAAAGGGTAAACTGTACAGTTAAAGTGTAAACTGTACAGTTAAAGTGTAAACTGCACAGTTAAAGTGTAAACTGCACAGTTAAAGTGTAAACTGTACAGTTAAAGTGTAAACTGTACAGTTAAGGTGTAAACTGTACAGTTAATGTGTAAACTGTACAGTTAAAGTGTAAACTGTACAGTTAAAGTGTAAACTGCACAGTTAAAGTGTAAACTGTACAGTTAAAGTGTAAACTGTACAGTTAAGGTGTAAACTGTACAGTTAAAGTGTAAACTACACAGTTAAGGTGTAAACTGTACAGTTAAAAGTGTAAACTGCACAGTTAAAGTGTAAACTGTACAGTTAAGGTGTAAACTGTACAGTTAATGTGTAAACTGTACAGTTAAGGTGTAAACTGTACAGTTAATGTGTAAACTGTACAGTTAAAGTGTAAACTGTACAGTTAAAGTGTAAACTGCACAGTTAAAGCGTAAACAGTACAGTAAAAGTGTAAACTGTACAGTTAAGGTGTAAACTGTACAGTTAAGGTGTAAACTGTACAGTTAAAGTGTAAACTGCACAGTTAAAGTGTAAACTGTACAGTTAAAGTGTAAACTGCACAGTTAAAGTGTAAACTGTACAGTAAAAGTGTACACTATACAGTTAAAGTGTAAACTGTACAGTTAACGTGTAAACTGCACAGTTAAAGCGTAAACTGTACAGTAAAAGTGTACACTATACAGTTAAAGTGTAAACTGCACAGTTAGAGTGTAAACTGCACAGTTAAAGTGTAGACTGCCCAGTTAAAGTGTAAACTGCACAGTTAAAGTGTAGACTGCCCAGTTAAAGTGTAAACTGCCCAGTTAAAGTGTAAACTGCACAGTTAAAGTGTAAACTGTACAGTTAAGGTGTAAACTGTACAGTTAACGTGTAAACTGTACAGTTAAAGTGTAATCTGCACAGTTAAAGTGTAAACTGCACAGTTAAAGTGTAAACTGCACAGTTAAAGTGTAAACTGTACAGTTAAAGTGTAAACTGTACAGTTAAGGTGTAAACTGTACAGTTAATGTGTAAACTGTACAGTTAAAGTGTAAACTGTACAGTTAAAGTGTAAACTGCACAGTTAAAGTGTAAACTGTACAGTTAAAGTGTAAACTGTACAGTTAAGGTGTAAACTGTACAGTTAAAGTGTAAACTACACAGTTAAGGTGTAAACTGTACAGTTAAAAGTGTAAACTGCACAGTTAAAGTGTAAACTGTACAGTTAAGGTGTAAACTGTACAGTTAATGTGTAAACTGTACAGTTAAGGTGTAAACTGTACAGTTAATGTGTAAACTGTACAGTTAAAGTGTAAACTGTACAGTTAAAGTGTAAACTGTACAGTTAAGGTGTAAACTGTACAGTTAATGTGTAAACTGTACAGTTAAGGTGTAAACTGTACAGTTAAGGTGTAAACTGTACAGTTAAAGTGTAAACTGCACAGTTAAAGTGTAAACTGTACAGTTAAAGTGTAAACTGCACAGTTAAAGCGTAAACAGTACAGTAAAAGTGTAAACTGTACAGTTAAGGTGTAAACTGTACAGTTAAGGTGTAAACTGTACAGTTAAAGTGTAAACTGCACAGTTAAAGTGTAAACTGTACAGTTAAAGTGTAAACTGCACAGTTAAAGTGTAAACTGTACAGTAAAAGTGTACACTATACAGTTAAAGTGTAAACTGTACAGTTAACGTGTAAACTGCACAGTTAAAGCGTAAACTGTACAGTAAAAGTGTACACTATACAGTTAAAGTGTAAACTGCACAGTTAGAGTGTAAACTGCACAGTTAAAGTGTAGACTGCCCAGTTAAAGTGTAAACTGCACAGTTAAAGTGTAGACTGCCCAGTTAAAGTGTAAACTGCCCAGTTAAAGTGTAAACTGCACAGTTAAAGTGTAAACTGTACAATAACAGTGTAAACTGTACAGTTAAAGTGTAAACTGTACAGTAAAAGTGTAAACTGTATGTATATTAAAACAGTAAAATGTGCAGTTGAAATATAAACTGTGTAGTAAAACTGCACACTGCACAGTTACAGTGTAAACAATATATAAAAACATGTAGCGATTAGAGTTCAATCTGTTTGTTGTAGAAATTTCCTGGTTCCTACATGTAACTTTGCTACATTAATATCTCAAATGATGGAGAGAAAAAAAACCAGGATCCTTGTTGAACAATTATTTTTAAGTTCAAAACATTTTTTAAGTAAAAGTCTGGTGTCATTTTATGTAACGATCTCCCTAATCTGCTGCAACACTTTTAGCACCAACAGAATATCTGATCAACAACTGAAAATCACACTTGAACAGACTGCACGCTGACTTTAAGCAGGAAAATAGAACAATTAAATAAACAGTGAAAGTATCTGGCTAATGCATCATCAAACACTGAAGCTCTGTGCCGAGTCTAAACCTAACCTGTAAACACAAACACAGGATACATAGGTGAAAATAATTAAAGAACATATCATTATAGTCCAACCCCGCCCCCTTTTGAGTGACACCAGCACAACAACAACAACAACAGCTAAAACAGTCAAAGGATGTAAAAATCACTTCACAAATGTTTAAACAGGATTAAAAGGGTCATACCCCACCCAACTGAACTCCCATTATGATAAATTAATCTATTTATACATAAATTGAAAAAATATTTTTTTTGTATTGAGAGGGAAAATAAAGTTTTACTGTACATGAAAAATCACCAGCAACATTTGAGAGGGATGCTCAAGTCCAAATGTCCCAACGAGTCCCATAAGAATCCCCCCCCCCGATCACTTAGAATGTGCCGTTTCAAACACTTTGTTAAAAAATGTCGTCTGTTAACCAATTTAAATGGTTAGAAACGCTGTAGAAAAATAAAGTACTAGTAATATAATATCAAGATTAAAAGACCAAATGCCCTTGGTTGCCTTTTTTTCTCTCATCTCCAAACAAATGTGAGAGAACAAATTCCAAAAATGCTGCATTTACCACTTTTCATTAAAAAAATTTTTTTTTTTCAATTTTATTTTATTTAAAACACCACCAGTTGTTCTACTGGTAGAAAATAGAATAAAAGGGGTTGTTGGGAATTCTGAAAAAAGTTCTTGGGAAGGTCCTGGTGACTGCCTCTCATGTGGAACTGAGGTTCCTCCTAGTTGGGTCGGGTCTTTCCTGCAGCTGGATGTTGGGACCTGGGCCGCTGAGGTAAAACGTTGTTACAGAGACACAAGTCAGAAGAAGAGGGGGTATCTGAGGTCCAGCTGGAGGGCACTTTTAGGTAGATATGTGAAAAAAGAAGCATAAAAGATAAACAATAAAATTCATTTTCAGACTGAAACATTCATTCATTCATTCAACCTTTATTTAGTCAGGTAAATCTTTTGAACCTCATGGGCTCATTTACGAAAGCGACCTGAAACATTGCATGTGAATAAATTTCTGATAAGGTATTTATACAGATAAAAACTTTTCAAAATATAAAAAGAAAAGTCAGATTAGAAAGAATGAGATTATGGCAGAAGAAATTTAACAATTATAAAAACAAGAAAAAACTGACTGCATATGGCACATTATGCCCGTTGACAAACTACATGTATTGTTCAGCAATAGCAATAAGTCTATTGCTATTGCTGAACAATACATGTAGTTTGTCAAAGTTTTGTGGACAAGAAAATACCTTGTTTTATTTTTGACCTTGTTTTGACCTTAACCTTAGTGCTGGGGTGATGAAACTGAAAGTTATGCACCATAACTCATGTTCCTTGAAGGAAGGGAACGAGGTGCAACACATGCTATGGGAATTGTGCCCCCGCGCGATTACCTGAAGGAATACATTCACGCCTTTATGGCAGGGGCGTCAGCGTCGCGCCAGAGGCCCTGCCCTCTGGGTACTTAAGCCGCTGACGCCCATTCATCATTCTCCAAGATGCACTTCACTGAGCTTTCAGCATTGAAAAGGGCCAAGTATGTTGCACCTTGTTCCCTTCCTTCAGAGAACATGAGTTATGGTGCATAACTTTCAGTTCCCTTTCAGTCATGTCTCTCGGTGCAACATATGCTATGGGAACGTAATTCAATCACGCCCTTGAAATGCTCAGTAAAATGCATGCTAGTGTGAACGTCTGCCTCTATTCAGCAGGCATCTCAAGGCTGCTTTCTACTGTGTGTTAGAAAGGACAGCCTGAGTGACATCACACGCAGTAACATCCAAACTGTAATGCTTTGCAAAAGTGTTTAATGAGCTCCAGTTCGCAGCAGCACAAATGTCTGCAACTGGTACACCCTTGAACAGTGACCACGAGGTGGCCAAGCCCCGAGTAGAGTGAGCGCGCACTCCAGAGGGCACCTGTTGACCTTTGCTACTGTACGCCTTTTTTATGGCCTCAGTCACCCAGTGTGAGAGGCGCTGCTTTGATGGGCCTTTCCGGTAGCAGGAGCTGCAAAGCACACAAACAGTTGATTTGTACTTCTCCATTCGGCTATTCCCTACATGTAAGTGCTTAAAGCTCTCACGGGGCAGAGAGCCTTCAGCCTTTCTTGTTCCTGAGTGAGGACAGGAGCAGGTGGAAAAGAAGAGAGATCAAAGTCCAGACTTCTGAGGTTTAGAGTCAAGACCTTGGGGATATATGGGGGATTAGGCCTTAGGGTGATGTTTGACCCGTCAGAGGCAAACATGGTACACATTGGGTGTACGGACAAGGCATGGAGGTCACCCACACGTTTCGCCAAGCAAAGAACTAGGAGAAGAGCGGTCTTATAAGAGAATAAATCTATCTTAATGTCGCTCAGTGGTTCGAATGGGGGATCACAGAGCCCCCAAGACCAGACTAAAATCCCATCCAGGGGTCAAGATCCTGCTGGGGGGTCTCTTTCTCAGCATGCCCTTCATAAATCTTATTATGAGCGGGTGCGCGCCAGGCGTCCTGCTCCCCCAGCCTTCGTGACAGGCCGAAATTGCTGATAGGAACACCTTAATTGTTGAAAAAGAACGACCTTTCTCCAGCAAGTCCTGAACAAAGGTGAGGAGCTGAGCCAGGTCACATGAATAAGAAATAATATTTCTTTCTGTGCACCAGACTTCAAAAATACGCCATTTCCGGGCGTAAAGAGACTGAGTTGACACAGCTCGTGCATTTTGAATGGTATTTACCACATTCTCTGGCAGGCCTGAGGCTACCAGCTTGTCCCTTTCCGCCACCAAACTGAAATTTGCCACAACTCTCAGCCTAAGTGGTGAGACTGTTCCTTCTGGTAACGTGGAGGGTCCCTGTAGAGGAGCAGGTGGTAGAACCAGCTCTCCCTCAAGGGCTCTAATTCCTGTGGTCCCTTGAAGGTCAACCACGTTAGGGAGAGGACCTTCCTGCAGATGTACCGCCCTACTACTCTGATCAAGAGTGTTTGGGGGCAGAGGCAATCTGTTGTCATTATTAGACAAAAGCGGGACAGAATGTCGGTTTTTCCTCTTTTTGTTGGGGGTCATGGATCGGAGAAGGTTGCAAGTTTTGTAAACGAGCAGATCTCCTGGCCCCAGCCCATTTCCTGGTTGGGCCTGGTTTACTGGTCTCCGGCCTTAAAAGGGTCCTGGAGCCTGACAAACCACGGGTGGGCTATGTTTCACCCGGTAGGGGTACGTCGTTTAAGAGCAGAACTGAGTCAGCACATTGAGCGCGGTCACATGCTGCAAGATTATTGCTTGAGCATTGCGTGTCGCCCACCACAGATAAGGGGGCAGCTTCAGCATGAGAATGTGGAGATGGCCCTTTGTGCTGAGCAGACTTTATATACATAATTCCCATGTGACGTCACATAACGGGCATTTCCGGTTTGACCCTCATACAGGAAGGCAGAGCAGCAGTTAGAGCGTAGTCTCTGGATGTCCATTTTTCACGTTGTTTTTTTTGTTAATTTCTAATTAATTGCAATGGTTACTTCGTGTTGGGTCAGTGGGTGTTCCAGTCGGGTAGACGTTTGGGCAACGCGCAGGTTTCACTTAATCCAAAAAAAAGTAAACGTGAAGGATTTATCTCATCGGAGAAGCACAGCAGCCTCATCGCTCTATCGGATCTGCTCAGAAGACGTCGTGCTTTTGGCCGGTAAACAAAATATTCTACATAAATCATTTTATGAAACAATGTTAGAGTACAACTGTCTGTGTGTTAGAGCTGTTTTTTTTCTTCATTATTTAGCAACACCGTCTTGTGCTGTGGTTAGCTTAGCATCTCGCTAACGCGACAACGGCCTCCTCACGGTCTCGCCGGGACCGGCGGGGAGACCGTCCCAGTGGGAGAAGGAGGACGGGAGCCAAGTCGTGCGGGCGACGCGTCGGTCCCATGGGACGTGCCCCCGCGGCCGCGACGGATCCACGCCGTCCGACCTGAGCTCGACGGACCCTCCGCTCCAGATGCTAACGACATGCTAACTTCCAACACGGTAACACTCAAAGTGCTGGTTCTGGTCCGTGTTCAGCCTGGACTGTTTGTTGGCTGTGTGTTATTTTAGTTAAACCTTTTTTTAGCTGGTTAGATCTGATTGAGACAGTTTACACATCTTTTTTGGATTTAAAGCTGTGAAGCTCTGTGCTGTGAAGCCGGTGTGCACTCCTCGTAGTAATTAAATAATTTATGATATCAGAGTACAGGTAGTCCCTGACTTACGAGCGAGTTCCGTTCCTGCGAGTTGCTCGTAACACGAAAATTCGTAAGTTGGAACACAAAGCACGTGTTCTCGTAAGTCCGGATTTTCGCTCGTAAGTTGGAACATTTATGCTAGCGCTACTACGAACACTAGTTTTTCATCAAAAACGTTCATATTAGTTCATAAACATGGTCGGAAACGTGTTTCCAAACGGTTAGCTAACACACTTTCATCTAAAAACACAAAAAAGTGCTGTATTTTTTACAAATTTACTTCTCTTTTGCCAGCTCGTAAGTCCGGGCGCTCGTAGGTCAGAGCGCTCGTAAGTCGGGGACTATCTGTAACTACTTTGTGACTAGTTGTCCGATTCGTCTGCCATGATTTCTTTCTCAAACTCATTTAACTCCGACCACTGCCATTTTGCTCTTGTTCCTTGGTGAAGCTGTGGTAGCTCGTGTTTTTGTCCGTATAATTTGCTCTGGTTGTTCGCATCTGCTTGTTCGTCTGCTTGTTCGCCATCTTGCCTTTTTTGCCTTTAGATGTGGTGCGGAAACCGGTATTGCGCAATACTGGGGACGTGTGTGGGAACTATGTATTGGTTGGTAACAGAGAGCTTAGTTCTGTTCGATTAAAAGGAAGAGGAGTCTGATTCAGCCCTGGCTTGTTTACACACACTGCAGTTTCATCACAACTGCCTTTGTGAACGTGTGAAGCTGGTGTTAGCCTGCGGGCTTCTGCCGTGCCCCCCTCCCCCCATTCCTTACTGGGAACCGTTGAATAGGTGGCCAGGAAGGTGGGTCGTCAGATTCTGTCGGCGCGCACCCCTGGAGCACGGACGTGTCACGGGTTTGTTTTGTTTGTGTATTGTCCGCCCCGTGGTTTACAACGGAGCGGGGGCCAGAGCACGTGACCCCCCTCACCTGTCTCTGTGAGGAGTGTCGGGCCTGTTTGCAGGCGCCTCTGGGCCTGTCTGTTGCAGACAGAACCGAGGCACCCTGTTAGGGTTTATTGATTAGGCTAACACCCCGTGAGCCGTGAGGGAGGGGGGAAGATGGCCCCCTCCCTTTATGTCAGCTGGCAGGACAAAGGGACCCATTCTGCTGATGTTATTGTGTTTGTTGTTGTTGTGTTTTTTTTAAGCCAAGAAAACAGAGAGGATCTGTTTTTTTAGCTTTATTTGTTATTATGTGTAATGACATATTTGACTTTATGTCACTTACAGCAGAAAGAACATGATTTGTGTCTAAAACAAAGTCACCAGCTTTTTGTACCATGCTACAAACAAAGTCTGGACGTGAAAAGATCATTTCCCTTACCGTGTGGGCGGGGGATCGTGTAAAGTTAAGAAGCGGTCCTGGTTCATCAGGCACGCTTCTGTTTGGTATCCCGATTCGCAGAGGAGGTTCTGTACCGGTCCGCCTGGCGGGGAACAAATCTGTTCTTACTCCAGGCGTGTTCTGTCCGAGGTGGGCCCGGCGGTGGTCTCTGCCGGTGCTCGACCTCGTACGCCGGCCGCTTTTGCGGTGGGGCACGTGTGGCTGAATGGTGTCGAGGCTGCGGTGCTCTGCTCCCAGCTGACTCCTTGGGGGGGGGGGGCGAAGGTTCTCCTGGGGATGCCCACTCGGAGAGCTTCAGCCTGTTTGCGCCTCTGGTCCAGCCTGGTCTGAATTCGATCCAGCGCTTTTCCAAAAAGTCCCGTCGGTTCTATCGAATGGTGGAGAAAAGGAATTTTCTGTCCCTCCGGGAGGTCAGTTAAGGTCATCCACACATGGCATATTGCAATGACCACCTTAGCCATTCCTCTGTCTTGTGCAACAGCTGCTGTCCCCATCATGCGGAGCACAAAGTCTGTTACACTACGGGCTTCATCCAGCAGCTCCGCGGCAGCTTGCTTGTCTGTCGTTACCTGGAGCTCCTGTAGTTTTTTAGCCAGGTAGACTTGCATCATTGCGGACGCGTTCATAGCGCGCGCCGCGAGACCCTGAGCCCTGTAGCATTTCTCAAGCAGATAAGCCGAAGCTCGACAAGCCTTGCTGTGGAGAGTTGGTTTTGTCCCGGATGACTTGGGAGCCAGATGAGATGCCAGTGTGTCCTCCATTTGAGGCACGTTGGCTATTCCCACTTCATCCATCCCGTCCACGTCGATAAACTGCAAGAGCGGTAGCAGCATGGGAGCTCTGGGCTGAGACCAGGTGCGAGTCTGTTCTTTAAGGAAGTCCGGAAAGACGGGTATCCTTTGCCTCGTGGCGCCCTGCTGCTTTGAGTAAAAATAATTTCATGCCAACCTCGTGACTTGTTGACGAGGTGGAGGCTCCGGCCATGGGATCTGCAGTGGTCCATTGCTCTGTGACACAAGTCGAACAGAGCAGGGGTGGAAAAGTCAGTCTCCGGGAGCACAGGTACCGGGGTGCGGGAGAGGTCTTCTCCCTGTTCCCGGTATCCAACGTCGGCGTTGTCCGCAGAAAATTCACCTGAGACTGAAATCGAGATCTTGTCCGCGTTCATCATGCCTCGAGTGTCAAATTCGACTGTTAAGTCCACCATGGGGGGCAGCACATCTGGGCTGTCGCTCCATTCGACTTGGGTGCTGTCGTCCAAAGCCATGCTCTCGAGCTCCGGCGTGGGAGTCAGAGGCTCAGTAGTGTCCGGGTCTGCTGGCGCCGCAGCAGCCCCCAAGGCCTTGGCGACGAAGTCCGCCCGGTGCCTCCTCACCGCCTCCAGCATCTGGCTGCAGTGTGGGCAAGACTCGGGTGCATCCAACGCCACGTTCGCGTGCAGCATCCCCAAGCAGACGGGACAAGCCTCGTGGGTGTCCGTCGCTGAGAGGGAAAAACCGCATCCGTTGGGGCAGGCGCGCGAGGGTGAGCTCGCCGCCCTGCTGGTCTTTTTTGGAAGTCTTGTCTTTCGCTTTCCTTTCTCCGGAGGCATGTCCGAGATAAGACGAACGAGTCCTTCCAATATCTTTTTTCTCTTTATTTGAGATGTCTCCTCCATCGCGTCGCTTTCGCTGGCTAGCCTGCTACGAATTAGCAGAGGTAGCGGTGTGAAGCAGTTAGCGCCGTCGAGCGAAGCAGTCTGCGGAAAGAGGAGAAGAAAAAACTTTGGGGTTAAGGAAAAATGTGCCGGACTAGCTTTCGCTAGCCCAGCAGTACGCAGGAATAATTCTCTGTGCGCTCTGTGTAGGGAGCAAGCTCACCTCTGGTCGAGCGATGAAGCAGCAGAGAAGTCCCGCGAAGAAAGAGAGTTCAGGTTTAAGCGAGGTGAAGGGCAATAAGAGAATGATGAATGGGCGTCAGCGGCTTAAGTACCCAGAGTGCGGGGCCTCTGGCGCGACGCTGACGGCCCTGCCATAAAGGCGTGAATGTATTCCTTTAGGTAATCACGCGGGGGCGCAATTCCCATATGTTGCACCGAGAGACATGACTGAAAGGGAACATGTATGTGACTTGCTGTCTAGTGGTGGTAAAAAAAAAGTGTAATAATAATAATAATGAATTTAATTTGTAACGCACTTTTCATTAACAAAAATCTCAAAGTGCTACAAAGTGCAACTAAAATCAATGATCAAATAAAAACAAGTGATAAAATCAAGTAAAATCAATGATAAAACAACAAAAATCAATAATAAAATCAATTAAAAACAATATTTAATATCAACTAAGATCAAAGATAAAATCATGTGCAGGCAGAGTAGGCTTGCTTAAAAAGTGTACCAAGTTTTGTTAAATTATCTCGAGCGGATGAGAAGTTATGGTCCAGACAAGAAAATACCTTGCATTGTTTACCTTTGACCTTGATTTAAGATATTGGCGCAGGCAAAAAAAAAAAAGCTGGATTGAGGTAATTTACAAAATACTGTATAGGTAGTCCTCAGGTTACGACGGTCTCGAGTTATAACGTTTCGTGGTTACGACGCATCTCCCATTTACTATGAACAGTCTTTTTTCGAGTTACGCAGCGGCCGCTGCGGCAGAAGAAAACAGTATTGTACTGTAAGCGGTGCAGCGGCGGAGGGATACACAGGCGGAGGGATACAGAGGCGGAGGGATACAGAGGCGGAGGGATACACAGGCGGAGGAATATGTTACGTACTGTAAACGCTCTGTACGGAGGTTGATGGCAGAATTGACGGCGAAGCAGTGGAAAAGTACAGGCGGAGGCCTTACTGTAAACGCGCTGGACAGAGGTGGACTGTGGTTTTACGTCGTAAACGGAATACGAAATACGGCAGATGGACGGAGGAATACGGCGTCACCAGCATCCCAGTAGGCCATTAACTCTTTTTTCCCTTCATTCACTTGTATCTTGTATCTTGCATCTTGTATTATGGCTCCCAAATGTACAAACCGGATTCCAAAAAAGTTTGGAATGCTCTCCCATTCATGTCTAATACAGGCCTCTAACTGTTCAATCGTCTTGGGCCTTCTTTGTCGCACCTTCCTCTTTATGATGCACCAAATGTTCTCTATAGGTGAAAGATCTGGACTGCAGGCTGGACATTTCAGTACCGGATCCTTCTCCTACGTAGCCATGATGTTGTGATTGCTGCAGAATGTGGTCTGGCATTATCTTGTTGAAAAATGCAGGGTCTTCCCTGAAAGAGATGACGTCTAGATGGAGCATATGTTGTTCTAGAACCTGAACATAGTTCTCTGCATTAATGGTGCCTTTCCAGACATGCAAGCTGCCCATGCCACAAGCGCTCATGCAACCCCATACCATCAGTGATGCAGGCTTCTGAACGGAGCGTTGATAACAACTTGGGCTATCCTTGTCCTCTCTGGTCCGGATGACATGGCGTCCCAGTGTTCCATAAAGAACTTCAAATCGTGACTCATCTGACACAGAACAGTCTTCCATTTTGCCACACTCCATTTTAAATGACCCCTGGCCCAGTGCAAACGTCTGAGCTTGTGGAGCTTGCTTAGAAATGGCTTCCTCTTTGCACTGTAGAGTTTCAGCTGGCAACGGCGGATGGCACGGTGGATTGTGTTCACTGACAATGCTTTCTGGAAGTATTCCTGAGCCCATTCTGTTATTTCCTTGACAGTGGCATTCCTGTTTGAGGTGCAGTGACGTTTAAGGGCCCGGAGATCACGAGCATCCAGTAGAGTTTTACGGCCTTGACCCTTACGCACAGCGATTGTTCCAGATTCTCTGAATCTTTTGATGATGTTATGCACGGTTGATGATGATAACTTAAAAGTCTTTGCTATTTTACGTTGGGTAACACCATTCTGGTATTGCTGCACTATCTTTCTGCGCAACAATGGTGGAATTGGTGATCCTCTTACCATCTTGGCTTCTGAGAGACACTGACACTCTGATAAGCTCTTTTTATACCCAATCATGTTGTCAATTGACCTACTTAGTGTTAATTGGTCTTCCAGCTGTTCGTTATATGCTCAATTTCCTTTTTCCAGCCACTTATTGCTACTTGTCCCAACTTTTTGGGATTTGTTGACACTGTGAAATTTTGAATCAACATATTTTTCTTTTGAAATGTTCCATTTACTCAGATTAAACTTTTTATCTGTCATCTATGAACTATTATGAATAAAATATTGACATTTGCCATCTCCACATCTTTGCACTCAGTTTTTATTCACAATTTGTTTAGTATCCCAACTTTTTTGGAATCCGGTTTGTATGTGTTTTTTGATAATTATGTAGGGTACAGTACTGTGTTAGCATAGGCTAAGTGCTTGGTAATACAGTACTGTACATGTATATGGTGCAGTATGTACGTATATTTCGACTTACGTCGAAAATCAGTTTACGACACTGCGTAAGAACGGATCTACATCGTAAGTCGAGGACTACCTGTATTCAGTTTTTATTTACATTTTACAGATCTGAACTTTTAAGAACTAAGGTAGTAGATTCAAATGAATAAATGAGTTTTTACCACAACCTGTTTGTCATTGTGGGATATGAGACAGGCCTTGGTGGAAGATGCCACTGTCCATTCTTTATAGGAAATATAGTATAGTATAGTTGTAAGTAGTAAGTTGTTTTCTGGACCCAGTCCTGTATTTTAGGGTAAACAGCTAATGTTTTTACATCATTTGAACAGAAAGTTCTTGTGGCTTATGGAATGGCTTGGAGACTGAAGTAAAAAATGCAACAACAATGATTACATTTAAAGGGGACCACACATGCAAAATTCACTTTTTAATGTTTTTTTACTAAACTTTGGGTATTTACTTCATAAAAAAACAGTCCTTGTGCCAAAAAAATGCACCCAGTGGTTTATTTACTCTAAGTAGATTTATTTATTTTTGATAAATACACCAGGATTCACACTTCCTGCATTTATTGACGTCACAAGCCGCCAGCCAATCAGATCAAACCTGAGTCCAGCCCCTCACCTAGCAACCCCTGGTTAGGCTCAACCCACTTCTGTATTAAACACATGACTGTTGTTTTTCATGATTTCATCTCATCTTTTGTTTATATGTTCTTAATTTCATGTGTACAGCACTTTGTTGCAGCTGTGTTTTTTTAAATGGCTTTATAAATAAAGTATAATTGTTATTTTTATGTTTTAGTTCAATTTTTAGTGTATTTGCGATCGCTGCCAACGCGCAGCCGGCAAAAATTAAACGAGCGGACCACAGGCGGAAGGACCGGGTTCGACGGGACCCTCTTCCGGCGCGATGGAGCGGAGCTTCAACTGTACAGCCTTGCAGCAGCCTCGCAGCAGGCTCGCAGCAAGAGGACCTTCTCCTTACAGATTAATTTACGGGAGACACTTGGTGAACTTTGTGTTGTCTTCACTGGAACAGCGATAACTCCCAAAATCTCATCGCGTGCAACGAGCGGAGCTGGCGAAAACCGGAAGAGGAACAAGCTAACATTAGCTTCGGATTCGGGTGGTCTAATGCTAAAAGGAGCAGCAAACTGCGGCGCGCTCAGACGGGTTTCGGTAAGTTATCTTAAGCTAACACTAACAGTAAGTCAAATGAGTAATAAAAAAAGAGCTAATTTTAAAACAACAACACATTACAGATACTGGCTGTTACAGAGGGCGTGAACAGATCGTTGAAGGGCGTGGACTTCAAGAAACCGGTCGTTCAAAACGAAAGTTAAAAATGGCAGAATTAAAAAGGGTATAATTGATTATCTAATAATTATTTTGTGCATTAAATTGAAGGAATAGGGTCTGGATATCCCACAGAAATACCATAAAAATTTAAAAAATACATCTGAGGTCCCCTTTAAGAAAGTGATTAAAATGGACTATTGCAAAGATATAAATGAAATACCGTTATGTTTGTTGCTTTGTAGTTCGATATTTTTGGTGAATTATTTCTTATTTTTTAATTAAAGTTGATTGTTGTTTGATTTAATGGATTGTAAGAGGGGGCAGTTAAAATAAGATTTTTTTTTCTTCTTACTGCCACCCTTCATTTTATTTATGTGTTGCATATTTATTTGTTGTATAATGTTGTATTGTTTTTATTTATTTATTATAAAATGAATGAATAAACTAAACTAAAAAAAAATAAAAAATAAAAAGTGGTCTTTGTCTTGAAGTGAGACTTCAGGAACGAACATGTAATGACTAATAAGATGGGTTTGTGTTAAACACTTACCTTCTTACTCAGGGGTGATTTCTGTTTCCTGGTGCACAACCACTTTAGTGACAGACATATCTGGGTGTTGCTCCTTTGCCTCTTTAATGGCCTGAGCCAAAGCCTGAAGAGTGAACAAAACAAAGTATTCTTTAATAGAACACAAATCATTATTTGTACTCTCCAAAAATAAAAATAAAAATAAACTAATATATTACATCATGTGAGAAAAATACACTAACGTTCTGCTTTTTATGATCTGGTCATTAGTTTTGACAAACATTTTTTGGAACCAGTGGCACAGTGAAGCATTGGTTGGAGTGGTCGCCTCACAGCATGAAGCTTGCCTCTGAGGCGTTTACTACAGTAGCTCTTTCTGTGCATGTGTGAGTTTTCTCCAGGCACTCTGGTTTCTTCCCACACATCACAAACATGCATGGTGGCTCAAGCTGTTTTATTTTCTGCTGCTGATCTGTTTCATGTTGCTGCTGATCTGTTTCATGTTGCTGCTGATCTGTTTCATGTTGCTGCTGATCTGTTTCATGTTGCTGCTGATCTGTTACATGTTGCTGTGTTCATTCGTGCTCATCTGCTCACACAGACTCATGTTCGTGCTGCTGTTCGACATATTGATTTTATGCTATTAGTGCTTAGTGTATTTTCAGTTAACATTTTTCTTAGTTCATGTCTTAGTTCTTATTGCTGTTTTTCTTTTGAATTTTAATACTTTTGTTGGATGTAACTGGGACCTTGTGTACACAATTTTGTTCCACCACATGTACCACATGTGGTGTGAATGACAAAAGAACCTTGAATCCTTATAATGCGGTGATAAAATACAATATTCTATGTTAAAGAAATAGGTTTACAAATGCTTATTTTGCTTACAAGGTAGTAACTTAGCAATTATTTATAAAGTGTTTATAGAGGAATTAATAATATATTTATAAACTATTTATTAGCCATCCATAAGGGGAGCCTTCTTGTAAAGTGGTACCAAAATACTTAAAGGAGCATAAAAACTAGAAACTAGCAGAAAGAAAATACTGAAGGATGCTGAAAGGATCAGAAAGGAGCTGAAGGAAGCTTAGGTACGACACAGCTGAAAACAGCTGAAGCAGAACATCAGCTGAAATGAGCAGTGAGAGGTTATAAACAGCTCAAAGGGTTTGAAGGATGTGAAGAGCTCTATTCATTTTAAATGAAGACACCATGGCTGGCAAAGTTATATACTGTATTTCAAAAAGTAATAATTGCACAAACACCAAAAGTCACAGCAGCAATGTCCTGAATGAGCTGAACGTTTTGATTTGTTAATTGTTGCAACAGAACAAAAACTGAGGAACGAGTTCCGTGCTGAAAAACAGACAGAAGAAAAGCAGCTCTGAATGATGAGCATGAATTCAGAAACATTCAGTCACATAGCCCCTCTGGTCTGGGAACAACTTCAGGTGCCCTGAAAGGAGAGCATCGGCTGTGGAGATGTCTGGGAGCACTTCTGAGAGCAAACCTTTCACAGCCACCGTATAATAGAACAGAGAGGAGGCGAGTTGCATGGCCACAAGTAATTATGTGAACCATTAGTTGATGATCGATTGGCCATTACATCCAGAATCTTTTTAGCGTACGTCAACAAGTACAAAACTGAGCAGAGTTTGTCCCAAAGGACTCTGATGATGGACTACTCTGTTTTAAAAGCAGTAATAAAATCCCGTTGTCACACGTGGTTATAAATCATTACTAAAATACACTTCATTCTGTAAACAACAGGCACACCCTAGTATTGTGAGACAGCAGAACTTTCAATCCACCTTATTCCTACGCCCCATGATGCTTTGCGCGAATTATGTGAACGACTTCCGCCGAAAGTCAGAACCAGCACTTTTGTTACACGCTAACCGGTTTTCGTCAGAGGTTTTAGGTCATAAAATATGTGGGAACACAAACTATCACAACTCAAATGTAGAGATATTGTTTTACCGCTACCTACAGCTGTTGAGGGGTGGGAGGACGACTTGAAGAAGTGGCCGAAAATAACGTAGACTAGCATGTTTAGCTACTAGCATACTTAGCTACTTTGACAGTTGCTTCAGATGGCGAAGCGATGAGCAATCTGAAAAGCTCTGAAGCTTATTAGTATCTTCACATTAACAAGGTTGGTCCTGTTATGTTAAGAGAGGTGGGACACTTTATTTAAACAAACATAAAGCCCAGTCTAAGCATTAAAAATCCACATCACCAGGTCCAGCTAACAATGATGTTGCTTTGGACTTTTGAGCTGCAAGATGTTTATCTGGACACCAACTGAGCACCTGGAGCTTGACATTTCTTTTGACAAAGACTTTACTGATTCACAAATGAAGCACCTTGAGAACTTTTAATAAAATACAGTAAATGAAAACAAATAATGAAATAGACAGGAAACGATCTTTAAAAACTTGATAATGACAAAAGTGACATTTAGATAGAAACAGTAGTTTAATCCAAAATTAACTGATATAGTGCACACAAAAACCTAACCTTGTAAGAAGGTTAACAGTCAACTATTGTACATAACAAATTAATCATTTTAGCAAATACTTTTCTAATGTAATATAGTTAACATATCCTTTAAAAAAACATGTTAAGAGTTGTGTTACGTTTACAGCAAGTACACCAGTACTGTACATGTTTGAGAAAAATGTTTACATTTAATGTCTTCTCACTTCTCACTTGAAATAAGCTGGCATCCTTTGCGTGTGAATGCTGGAATGATTAAATTGACACCATAGCTCTTGCAGCAGGTCCCTCACTGTGAAACCACGATCACCCATCACCTCATCTCCAGCACGCAGATAGTCCAGAAACCCAGAGTTCTGTGTTATATACCTGTCACTGCATTTACCACCATAAGCATCTGAAATAAACATGATTATTCCAGAGGGAGAAACAGCCAATAAATATTTCACAGTGTTATTTGCATGTATGATTCACTTCTGGAGTCCAAGTTTTTAGCTTTCTGCAAAACATGTTGCTTTAATTGTTTCACGGGGCAACCATAGAATAAGGTCGTTGGTTTGTTCTGACATTATGTCAATCCACATTCCAACAGTCATGCTGCATGTGACTGGTGGTGTTGAGCAGCTCCACACTCTCGTCAAGCCCATCTGAAAGTAAAAGTACATTATACAAACATTAGGGTTCATTTATGAACACACACACACACCTATATTATATATATATAAACACACACCTATATTATATATATAGATATATAGATAGATATGTATAAATAAACGCACACACAGCATACATATATAGGTGCGTGTGTTTATTTGCCAGTTATGAACGAAAATATTAGTATAATTTAATCACTGACTACATAAAATCATAACACTAAAAGCTGTCTCTTAAATCATACCTGGTGTTCTCGATCCTCTGGAGGATACGGTGACTTTTTTCAGGTGGTTTCTCGTAGCCCAGCCACAAAGAAGGATGCAGGTTTTTGTTTTCGGAGCATGTTCAACACACACTAGTTGCAGCCACAAATTCAGCTTCGTCTGATTATTCGTACAGCCACGAACAGCGCAACAGGTACCCGAGCTCCTCAAGGACATCTTCGTGACAATATTAGCTCGAAATAACAGAAAACAGAACTTCAACAGAACTTCAACGACGCGTGCAGATTAGCAAGTAAACAACGAGGAGCCAATGCAAAAATTCTACTTCCGGGGTCAAACGGAAGTACGACACATTATCGCTTCTACAGTGACACCCCCAAGAATAAGGTGGATAGAGCTCAATAAATGTATTATTTGCACCAATTTACAGCAAACGTACTCTCTGAACAATCAACAGAAAAGGTTCAAGTCAAATACATTTACCTACAGCCCAGTTTAACCCAGTTCAATTCAATATAACCAGATTTAAATAATAATAATAATAATAATAATAATGTCACATTTTTGTCATCTGTGTATGTTCCCATACAAGACGAAATTTGACTCTGCATTTAACCCAATCACCACCAGGTGGGGCAGTGGGCAGCTATAGAAAGCGCGCCGGGGAGCAGTTGGGATGTATGTGCTGCTCAAACACACCACAAGTTATGCCGTGACTGGGGTTCGAACCTGGGTCCTTCGGGTCCCAAGTCGGTTCCCCTGCCACTACACCTTGGCCCCCAAATACATGCTTGTACAAACCAGAACATGGGTTGTCATCTACCAATGTTAAACAACTTTTTATTTTTTTAATGAACGAGACTAGCATTGCTTGTTAAAGGTAAAATCTCCAGTGTCACATGATGTTCGTGGCTGTTTTCATGAACATGAGTTACAGAGGTGCCATCCTGTCACTTTAATTTGAATATGGTCAAATATTTTTATTTCTCAAAACAGTGACAGTCATCATGACAGGAGTCTCAAACCTATCTTGAAGCCATCTCAATTTTGTCATAGGTATGGGGTGCTGCTTGTAAAGTTACACAGTCAAAAATAAATAGCAATATTTTAATAAGAAAAAAAAGCTTTTTTTTTTCCAAAGTCTTATTTTCACCATCTTATTCATACATTTATAAACGTCACAGTTTCAAACTGAATACTTAATTTACAAGTTAAATATTTAGTTTACAAACTAAATACTTAAATATTTAGTTAGTAAACTCAAATTTTAGGTATAAATTACGTATTTAATTTCCAAACTAAACACTTAATTTCCAAACTAAATATTCAATTTACAAGCTAAATATTTAGTTTACAAAATAAATACATAAATAGTTAGTTAGTAAACTAAATATTTACAGTAGGTGTAAATGCCATAGTTAATTTTCAAACTAAATATTTAATTTCCAAACTAAATATTTAATTTCTATGCTAAACATTTAACTCCTAAACTAAATATTTAATATACAAGCTAAATATTTAGTTTACAAAATAAATACTTAAATAGTTAGTTAGCAAACTAAATATTTAGGTGTAAATGACATATTTAATTTTCAAACTAAATATTTAATTTGTATGCTAAACATTTAACTTCTAAACTAAATATTTAACTTGCAAGCTAAATATTTAGCTTGCAAGTTTAATATTTAGGTGTAGGTTAAATATTTAGTTAGCAAATTAAATATTTATTTTGGAAATTAAATGTTTAGCTTGCACAATAAATATTTAGTTTGGAAATTAAATGTTTAGTTTTGAAAATAAATATTTGGCTTGGAAATTAAACACTTAATTTACACCTAAATATTTAGTTTACTAACTAAATATTTAACTTGCAAGTTAAGTATTTAGCTTGTAAACTACATATTTAGCTTGTAAATTAAATATTTAGTTTGGAACTAAGCCATTTATAAATGTATGAATAACATGGTGAAAATATGATTTTTTTTCTTATTAAAGGCTAAATAAACAAAAATATTGATATTAATTTTTGACTGTGTGACTTTACAAACAGCACCCCATACATAGGCCTCTTGGAAATGTCTCGAGAGTGCAAGATGTACAGTATTTTGACACCTGCAATGAGCTCTGACAGAAATGTGGATACAAAACAGCTGAGATGGATTCACTGTGGGTGGAGGTGGTCATCCCAATAATATGCATAATGTCACTTACAGGCTATGAATGAATTACAAGTAAAAATCGGTTTAAACTTCTGTTCCTTGCAGAGATCTGAGGAAATAATTCATATCTAATCTTAACTATGGTAAATGGACTGTATTTATTTAGTGCCTTTCTATCTAATCAAGATGCTTAAAGTGCTCTACAACACAATCTGTGCCCTCATTTACCTCCACCCTCACATTCACACAGCACTCTACTACATCTCTACAAAGATAATTGAACAAATCATGCTAAAGAGACTAATCAGGTCTTTAGATCACATTCATACACTGACGGGACACACATCAGAAACACTTCAGCATGTGACAGCATAGTGGTGGAATCGAACCCCTGACTCTCCCATTGGAGAGACAACCACTCATCCCCAGCTGCTCCCAATGATACACACACAATGAATGTGTGAAAGATGTTTCAGGTCTTTGAATTGATTCCTCACCTTGTCATGATCGATGGCTGTGTCTCCAGTAATAACAATCCGCTTTTCGATTCGGGTCTCAGAGATCCCACCTTTTACCGTCTAAAACAATACAAGCACAACACAAACATTCATGTTCAATAAAATACACATGAATAAAAACACATTAGTTTTGATTTTATTTGATTTGATGTTTATTCATTCATTTTAAAAGAACAATACAAGACAGTTTCATCAGATACAAGAATACAAGTAGGATAAAATGAAGGGAGCAGAAAGAAGATGAAATCTTATTATATCTGCCCCTTATTTCACAGTTTGTTCAACCAATGATAACCTTCAAGCAACATCACAGAATGAATAATTCTACTTATTTTTCTAACTGTAATACACAAACTACATCACAATACATCACATTAGTGTTACCCATAGAGAAATTACATCAGTTTGTCCCTTTTATTGCAGAAATAAAACAAACTGCCTGGTTATGCTCAATATGAAGCACTGTTATGATAAAGTGGTGCCTTTGAAAGATGATGTATAGAAAACAAGCAGTACTCCAATGCTGACCGTCTCTGAGGGGTTTGAACAGTGAATGTTTGCAGTTTAGAGATGAGCGTTTTTCTGGACTGGAACTGAACAGTTAATGAAGTGAAACAATGTTTTTGGTGCAAGATATTGAAATGTGTAGGAGATACACTGTAGAGAAAAACAGAGGAGAGAGTTGTCGTTTCTTGCCTGAGGCACTGCAGAGTGACAAATCCTTGAGAGTGGAGTTTTGTCCTCCACCAGGTGCAGTGGAGGAGCCAGGGGGTGGCCAATGGTGGCCTTGGCCACCATAAAATAATCTTCAGCAACTCCAGTCATTTGAGAGAACTGAACTTTTAAGCAATATAGAAAATAAAAACATAGTTTTCTCAAATGATAAATGTGGTTGGTTTACATATTATATTATACAGTATACAGGTAGTCCTCGACTTACGACGGAGTTCCGTTCCTACGCGGCATCATGACACAAATTTGGTCGTAAGTCGGAACATACGTACAAACTGCACCTTATGTACGTACATTACTGTATTTTACCAAGCACTTAGCCTATCCTAACACAGTACCCTACATAATTATCAAAACACACATACATTTGGAGCCATAATGAAGGAAAAAAAGAGTTATTTTCCTACTGGAAGCTGGTGAAGCCTTCCTCCATCTGTTAGCATGTTAGCTCGTTGCTCATCCAAGATCTGAGGCTGCCTGTACGTTTCCACTGCTTTGCACGGCCCAGAGTGTTTACAGTAAGGTCTGTTAGCATGTTAGCTCGTCCCTCTAGCCTCCTCTGCCTCGGTCCAGTCCGGTCTGCCTCCTTAAACCTCAGGTCCAAACAATAAGGTCTCCTGGAATTTTCCACTGAGTGCTTGCTGCTTCTGCCGTCAACAACCGGAAGTAACCGGAACTCAGCTTTTCAAAATAAAAAAAATCAAAATATATATTTTTATTGTTTTAATGGGAGATGCATGACGTAACCACGAAACGTTGTAAGTCGAGACCGTCGTAAGTCGAGGACTACCTGTATATAATATGTAATAAGTAGGGATGGGGCAGATCCGATCCAGTATCGGTATTGGTATCCGATACCAGCCTTGTTTACATATCGGATTTTCAGAGCAGAGACTGCCATCTTTCCGATCCATGATACACTGCAGTTGTCTTCAAACTATGGAATGGATTTCCTGAACGGAGGCGTGTTTTATGAGCCCAGAGTAGTAAGACCCGCCTCACATTCAGGAAATCCATTTCCTAGTTTGCCCCTTGCAGCCAGGTAAAACGTGAGTAAACACAGAGAGGACTGGAGGACTGTGGCTAACGGCTAACCAACTTTTCATCTTGGCATCAGAGTCGGTCAGAGTTTATTGATTTTTGCATGTCCGCGAACATGTCTGCTGTGTGGATGTGTTTTACTCTTGAAGCACCGCAAAGCCAAGACAGCAGCGACGTGTACGTGTCTGCAGAGCCGCGTGCGTGTCTGCAGAGCCGCTGTACAGAGAGGAGGAAGCTCCGTCGCGTCATATAATACCACAAACGTGATGAAACATTTGAAAAAGACCACAGTAAAGAGCATGACGATTGTTTAGCCCGGCGGGAGAAAGACAAACGGAGCCGACAGAAAT
Organism: Garcialebias charrua; assembly: GCA_038048925.1. Classification (NCBI taxonomy): domain Eukaryota; kingdom Metazoa; phylum Chordata; class Actinopteri; order Cyprinodontiformes; family Rivulidae; genus Garcialebias; species Garcialebias charrua. Next base: position 17,345 of record JBBPBX010020714.1, on the reverse strand, counting down.
CACTTCTGGACTCGTTTCAACAGCAAGGTAAACTTCCGCTGGACAACGTGAAAGCTAAAGGGATAACCCAGAAACTGCTAAACAACTTGTCAGGAACACTGTCAGCCAACCTGTGGGGTTTGCTGGAAAAGATTGTGACTTTGCTGGAACCCTTTGAGGAGTTAACCAGAGAAATCAGCTCAGCGAGCTCCTCTGCAGCTGATTTGATCCCAGCCGTCACCATTTTAAACAGCTGCTCGCTGATAACAGTGTGGACAGTGGCATCAAAACTTTGAGAAGCAGCCTCCTCCAAGCTGTCAGCAGGTGATTCCATGACATCCAAAGTGAACCCCTGTATGCTGTTGGACAGGTGAGGCATATTTTTGAATGTCTTGTAAATGTCTCCAAAGCTCTGTGGGATTATGAAAAACAAAAGGCTGAGCTGTGGCAGCCATCTTAAACTGGATGTACTTTAAAAGTCAACCAGTCGTAGAGAGCCCTTCAGTGATTATCTCTTGAAAGTTTAATCAAAATCTGTCCAGCGGGTCATGAGATATTTTGCTAACAGACGGCATCATTGATTCCAAATAAATAACGTTATAATTTTAAAGAAAGATCTTATGCATTCTACTAGTCCCTTGAATATGCTTTGGGAATGAGTCTCAGCTACTACCACACCACATTTCATCTACATTTTTTGTCAAATTGACTGAGTTGTAGTCAATTTTGTGTTGTATAAGTTCAGTTAGCTGTGGCAGCCATCTTCAAATGGATGTACTTTAAAAGTCAACCAGTCGTAGAGAGCCCTTCAGTGATTATTTCTTGAAAGTTTAAACAAAATCTGTTCAGTTGTTCATAAGATATTTTGCTAACAGACAGATGCAGAATACAAACATAATTGTTGACTTTTGGAAGCATGTGATGAAAAAGAGACTGGGTGAAAGTAACTACAGTACTTAAAAGTACCGGTAGTTAGTTACACGTTTTGTGTTAGCAGAATTTGCACAGCCAAGAGAAGATTAATCTTCTCTCTAAGTACAGTGTATACAAATACTGTATATTTATGCATGCCCAAAAAGGCAACTTGAGGTAAGTTTTATTAATGTTGGATAAGTTTCTTAGTTACAATTAAATCCTGCTAACACAAAACATGTTTTTTTATTCCTTGCTTTAAAGTGGATATTAGTGGCTGAGGCTGTAATAATTTATTACAGCCTCATAAGGCACCTGAATGGTATCGGATCGGAAAAGTATCGGTATCGATCGATACCCAGTTTTAAAGTATTGGTATCGGATCGGAAGTGAAAAATGTGGATCGGTGCATCCCTAGTAATAAGGGCAGTACATCTTTGAAGCTGCAACCCCCTTGTAAACTTCTGTCCATCTTTAGGACGGTTGAACGGAAAGCAATTTTATTGTACTTCATTGTGCAAAGGATTTAAAAAAAGCATTCTGATTCTGAGATACATTATAAATGGCAGCAGCCATCTTGGATTTTGACTCGACAAACCCAATTTTTGAAAAGAACCTTTCTTACACCTAGATGAAGCCACACTAAAATGGACGTTTGCACGCCACTTATTTTCCAAGTTATCATGCTAGCAACATGCACAGACAGAGGGTATTTCTAATGTCCCGTCTTCTTTCTGCAATGGGGGACAACAAACAAAGCAGCAGGCTGTGTTGTTTCATAATTACCACTAAACCTTGTAGTGGCAATGTTGGGAAAATGTACATATATTTTTATAACAATGGTCTAATCTTGGAAGATATTAAAATAGTTTCAACTCAGTGAGTTTTACAGATATTCAGCTAAAACTTGGTATGATATTGGTTGAGTTTCATTCCAAACACTAACTGATTTGTTTTGAAAACTTTGCCTCTAACTAATTTAATTACCTACCTGCTACCAAAGTAATTACCAAATTACTGTTTGGCTCTTACCAAAATATCTTCTGAGCTACACAAAATATTTAAATAAAATGTCTTAAAAAGTGACCCATGACCCGACTTTGGAACAAGTGGGAAGATAATGGATGAATAGATGGATGGCCGTGGTGTAGTGGTAATGGCAGTCGTCTCCCGATCGGAAAGTTGGCGGTTCGACTCCCGGGACCCGCACCATGTGTCGTTGTGTCCTTGGGCAAGACACTTAACCCTGAGTTGCTCCCGGTAGGACTGGAAAGCACCTTGCATGGTAGTCTGCCGCCACCGGTTTATGAATGTGTGTAGCATTCAATATATGTGTAGCACTTTGAGATTTTCAGTAATGAAAAGTGCGTTATAAATTGAATTAATTATTATTATTATTATTTTAAAAAGTCAGCAGTGGGCTGGTTATATTTTGGAGTTGATCTATTTCAAGATGGCCCTCAGTAACTGAGACTATCACAGAAACGGCTGTAAATCAGTCAAATTAACAAATATTGAGCTAAAATTTGATTCTGAAAGTCGTTCAAAACAGAATTGTTCTCTAACAGAATTCACCAGATCACACTTTACGTCATTTACATGGTTTGACCTAAACAGGCATTTCTCACCAAAAGATGATTTAGTGTAAAAATCTGGCATAAAGGCGGCGGGCGACATGCATTCAATGATCGATAGACTGGTTGGCTACTGAAGAGGTGGAGGCCAAACTGTGGGGAGTGACTCAAGATCCTGGGCCTGAGCCTGGTTCTGTTTGAGGTTTCTTCCTGTTAACAAGGAGTTTTTCCTTTCCACTGTCTCCTTTGTGCTTGTTCAGGGTGGGAGACTGTGATGAAGTGAAGATTCAACACAATCTGCTGCTTCTTAGATAGGGAACTTTACTAATTGGCTTTTGTACATATGTGAATGTTTCTGTTCAGTGCCCTGAGACAACTGTTGTGACTTGGAGCTATATAAATAAACTGGATTGACTTGAATTACGATCAACCCTTCTGACAACTGTTTAAATGACTGATCCTTCACCCTATTGTAGCTGTCAGACTTGGCTCTGGGTTGGGCTGAGCTGTTAGCTGCTGCAACAGGTCAGCCAGAAACACTCAGAACACCTGACGCTCACATCTGGTTCTAATCTGAATTCACCTTTGAACCAAACATACAGGATTGTGGTGGATGATGGTCAACTCAAACTTAGTGGTTCACATTTAGTACCAACCAATGCAAGTCATCTCAGGGTTTGCACCCCTGCACAAAAAAAACATCTGAGCTTTATTTCAAGTCAACTCCATTAGGACACGTGCTCCCTCCCAGGTACAGACTCAACAGTGCATGATGTTTTGTTTTGCTGCTTGTATGACGTGCAAAGAAAGCACGACTTAACGTGCTCGAGTTTTTATGGCAAACAAGTTAAACAGTCACATAGTGCCTGAACAGCGGATTCAGATGTTGTCAGTCCATACAATGGACGTTATCAACTGTTATCATCCCCATTCGTAGCAGGCGAAATAGGTGACAATCTACCTACTAGTAGGGATGGGGTCGATTCGATCCAGTATCGGCATCCGATACCAGCCATGTTTACGTATAGGATTTGAAATTCCAACCTGCCGATATTTTCCGATCCATGATGCACGTTGGCTTCAAACTATGGAATGGATTTCCTGAACGGAGGCGTGTCTCATGAACCCAGAGTAACAAGACCCGCCTCAAATTCAGGAAATCCATTTCATAGTTTGCAGCCAGCTGCAGTATGAGGAGTGAGTGAGTACAGGTAGTCCCCGAGTTACGAGCGAGTTCCGTACCTGCGAGTCGCTCGTAAGACGAAAATTCGTACGTCGGAACAAGAAACACGTGTTCTCGTAAGTCCGGAATTTCGCTCGTAAGTTGGAACATTTAAGCTAGCGCTACTACGAACACTCGTTTTTCATCAAAAATGTTCATACTAGTTCATGAACATGCTCAGAAACGTGTTTCCAAACAGTTAGCTAACACACTTTCATCTAAAAACACAAAAAAGTGCTGTACAGGTAACCCCCGACCTACGACCCCATCGACCTGCGAACCACGGGACTTACGAACATATCATATTTAATAAAAATATGAATTAAAAAAAAAAATATATATATATATATATTTTTTTTTTTTGTGTTTAAATGTTCTTAATTTCATGTGTACATCACTTTGTTGCAGCTCTGGTTGTTTTAAAGGCTTTATAAATAATAATTATGATAAAAAAGATCATTTCTGATCATTTTTGAGCAATTTTTGAGCAATTTTGGGAAACAGGAAGTAGGTCTTCAGTTTACACGGTCACAAATTAATGTAGAACACCGGACGCTATTTAAGGTTCAGTCACTGGGGTCTCCGGTCACAAATTAATGTAGAACACCGGACCGGACGCCATCTTAGGTTAGCTGCCGAGAGCTGGACGAAGACTGGTGACCAGGATGGCTTCATATGGATTAATTACTAGCTGGAAACGTCTCTGTGAACTTTGTGGATGTCTCAGGCAGCGGATTTATCGCCGATCGTGCCAGGCCGCCGTGCGAACACCTCCGGCCGGCCTGGCTACACCTCCGGCCTGGCTAGCTCCAGAGCTAACACTGGAGCTAACACGGGAGCCGGCCTTTTGAACACTGGTGACCAGGATCGCATCATGTGGATTAATTACTAGCTGGAATAGCTCTGTGGACGTCTCAGGCTGGAGCAGCGGCTGGAGCAGGAGCTGCAGATTGATCGCGCCGCCGCTCCAACACTAGCTCATGGCTTGGCTAGCAGAAGCTAGCCAGCTAGCTAACACAGGCCTGGAGCAGCTGCGGTGGCCCGCGCTGCTCGGCCCGAAAACAATCAACGCATGGCAACCTAAGATGTCGGCTTTGACCATCTCAAAGTAAGAAAATATATTTTTATTTATTCTGTAAATGTGAATAGCAATGTTTAACATTACAGTACACTACTTTACATGCTTAAATGTGTGCGCGCGCTCCGTTAGCATGATAAATAAAGGTTGAATGAATGAATGAATGAATAATTTTTTTTTTTAAATATAATTTTCACCCCCTACCTACGAACGGATCGAGCTGCGAACCGTTCTTAGGTCCCGATCTCGTTCGTAACACGGGGGTTCCCTGTATTTTTTTTAGAAATTTACTGCTCGTTCGCCAGTTCGTAAGTCCGGGACCTCGTATGTAAGAGCGCTCGTAAGTCGGGGACTACCTGTACTCAGTTGGGCTTGTTTTGGGATCGTTTTCAAAGAGCGTGTCGTTTGTTTATGGATTGTTTTCATGGAGCTGGTCACTTTCTGTCGCAAGATCTGACAACACTGGTGAGTAGCATGTGTTAGTTAGCAGCTAGCCGACTTTTCATCGTAACAAAGTAACATGTGTCCGCTGTGTGGAAGTAGTTTACACTAAACACCGCAAGACAGCAACGTGCACTGTCTGCAGAGCCATAGCGCCACATTAAATGCGGTCAAAATAGTTTTACGCTGGACTAAGAGCTCCCAAAAGTTAATCAGCATTAAAGAAACATCCGTTTATTACCTCTGGAAAGATTTTTCAAAATCTGTCCAGCGGGTCATGAGATATTTTGCTAACAGATCAACACCATTGATTCTAAATAAATAACGTTATAATTTTAAAGAAAGATCTTATGCATTCTAACCGTCCTTTGAATATGCTTTGGTAATGTGTCTCAGCTACTACTACCACACTGAATTTTATCATTTTTTTTTGTCAAGTTGACTGAGTTGTAGTCAATTTTGTGTTGTTTAAGTTCAGTTAGCTGTGGCAGCCATTGGATGTACTTTAAAAGTCAACCAGTCGTAGAGAGCCATTCAGTGATTATTTCTTGAAAGTTTATTCAAAATCTGTTCAGTTGTTCATACGATATTTTGCTAACAGACAGATGCAGAATACAAACATAATTGTTGACTTTTGGAAGCATGTGATGAAAAAGAGACTGGGTGAAAGTAACTACTTAAAAGTTTTAAGTAGTTACACGTTTTGTGTTAGCAGAATTCGCACCGCCAAGATAAGATTAAACTTCTCTCTATACAGACAAGTACAGTACAGTGTATACAAATATCCATGCATGTCCAAAAAGGCAACTTGAGTTAAATTTTATTAATGTTGGATACGTTTCTTAGTTACAATTAAATCCTGCTAACACGAAACATGTTTTTTTTATTCCTTGCTTTAAAGTGAATATTAGTGGCTGAGGCTGTAATAATTTATTACAGCCTCATATACCTGAACGGTATCGGATTGGAAAAGTATCGTATCGGTCGATACCCAGATTTAAGTATCTGTATCGGATCGGAAGTAAGAAATGTGGATCGGTGCATCCCTACCTACTAGCATGTTCAACAGAACGTTATCAGCGTTATTATCGGTGTGAGTAGGCAGTGTTTCCGTGAACCCGGAAGTGTAGCGTTCGTTTGTTTTTTCAGCTTATGTAACCGTTTTCCTCAACCTAACCTTAAACCTAACCCCCTTACCCTTGTGCCTGAACCTAACCAAGACCCTAAACCTAACCCAAGACCCTTTTCTCTAAACCTAACCACGTAGCTAAAGACGGAGCCTGCTGTCATTGCTTGTAACGGTGACAACGTACCTTTAAACCTACTAGTAGGTACAGTAGGGGCATACTGACCGCTACGAATGGTGATGATAATAATTGATAGGGGCCATTTTATGGATGATAACATCCGAAGCGGGTGGCCTAAATTGAAAAAAACAAATTTTAAATTTATTTTTACTTGAAATCCGGGGTTATTTAGAAAACATCCTGGACTCTAAATGCCCAGCTCTAAGTAATAACATGTAAAACTTACATTTTTTATGTGTACTTGATCATCTATATTAACGCATGTGGTGATCATACCATACCATACCATTTTATTTATAGAGCACTTTAAACAGGAACAAGTCCACACAAAGTGCTGGATCAAAGCTGGGTGCATTTACAGACTAAACTAGGGCCATTTTTAAACAGTGAGGTGAAGCCGGAGTACCTGCAGAAAACCCTCTCATGTTTTGAGACGAACATGCAAACTCCAGACATAAAGGCCCCTGCTGAAAGTTTTTGGTAACTTTACTGAGAAAGCTGCACAGACAGAACTAATTCTGAATAACACATATTTGAAAGAATTAAATATATATACAGTATATATTTTCCCACGCCTTCTTATAGAAATAATTTTAAAATGTTAACACTGCTCTTCAGTGACTACTTCAAGGTCAAGATGAGTCATTTTCATCCTTATCCCTGCATGCAAACAGTCCTGTCTGTCATGATTTGATTATTTCCATCTATAATCAGAATAATGCCTCAGCCTGGGACATTTTTCTCCAAGTACCAAAGCTTAACTCTTCCATGCTGTGACTGTGCTGAGGTCAGCTGTACGGTGTAAGGAGCTGAGGTGGGTGTTATGCAGTGCTCCTTAAGATGCCAAATTAAACACACCCTGAAAAAAGCAAAGCTGACTTCTGGAAAATGCAGTATAGATGGCAGGTGTTCAGCCTTGCACATGCTCTTTAAATGATGATGCTTTGGAGCCACTTCGTGACTTCCATTAATGCACTCCACAACTCCTGCAAATTCTGTGATCCAGTACTGAGAAAAATAGAGTCCAGCCTCTTCCAGGTGGTGCTGTTGATTAAATGTATTGATCAACAGGCAGCATTCAAAACGACACAACAGGATGTCATATTTTCTAAGACTTATCATCCAACCAGTGACTGTGAAGAAAGCAGAACTCCCATCTAACATAGGTTCATTTATTCCAGGTGCATCTGTCACCAGCATCTCTGCTGCTTTAACCAGTGAGAAAACCACAACAACACAACATAATCCTCACTGAGTGATAACAGCTTGGTTCAAACTTATCTCCTATTTGGTTTAATCCATGATCAAATCTTTATTGCCCAACAACAAAAGTCAGGTAGTAATGCTTTTTTAATGAAACGCTCAGAACATAATCATTGAACGTGCTTCCACACCTACTTAACTTTTCGGGAAAACTTTTGTGGGGGATGGTGGCCTTAACCACCATAATATTCAGAGATTCTGCACTTGCTCTCATGCAAGGCAAATGCCTTTTCTCTCTCTCTCCTGTTCTCCTCTTGCTTTTTTTGGGCTCTGTCTGTGTATCAGAGCTCCTGCTACACATCTTCCGAAACGAAAACTACTGTCATGGATCTGGTCAGGTGGACTTTCAACGCAATCGACAACATTTTTTTCAACAAAGCGACAGGGTCCTGGAGAGTCCTCGTGCCCTGCTGAGACTCATGCAGCAGGATATGTCATGGATTGGGAGCTGAAGTGTCTTTCCGTTCTGCCTCAGGAGGACTCTGAAGATTTATATAATTGAATTCATAGCGGGGTTTCTGCTTTTTGGCAACGGCAGATGTTCTCGGCTATTAAGGAAGACGGCAGCAACAGTTTCGGCAACAGCAAAACTGCTGAGTCTGTGTGAAGGTTTGGTTCGCGCTTCGAGTACTCAAAATCAGTTTAATTACAAGCTAAACTATAAGATGGAAGCCAATTATGAGAATTGCAAGCCACTTGCAGCTTCTGGTACTTCACAGCATATTGGAGACGACCTTGGAGGGGGCTCAGAAGCATGGACCAGTGGAATGTCCACAAATCTGGCCATTTTGGCCAAAACAGTCTGCCTGAAAAAAAATCAACAATTGTGGCTTATTTGAATCTGACTCCCCTAGTTGGCCTCGGAAGCAGGCTGACTTATCAAATTTCTCCTGGGATATATGTAAACTAAGGAAAAGCTTTGTCTAGCACAACCCCCCCACCCCCACCCAGCCCCAGAGAACTTCAGTGAAGGTTTATCAAAACTGAGCCGGCTGACCAACATCTTATCAGGACTATGGTCTATCTGGAAGGGCTTCATGGACCAATCTCACCACCTTGCCATCAAATGCACATGTAATGTGTTTATAAATGTGCTTGCTGGTAGAGTTTTTTGATGTCTTAAATTGTGTCGTGATGGGACATGGTGTAAAGAGATATTTTCTTGTAATGCCAATATCTTATCCTCGGATTTTCCCCCATTTCTATCTAAAAAAAATATTTTGAAAAAGGAAAAGGGGCTGCACTCCTGTAGCAGCAGCTAGACTCAGCGCAGCACTGCACTTTCAAACCCATTTATGTTTTAGCACTAAGCTGAGTGTGGTTGAGTGTGCTGCACTGAATTCAAGATACTTTATATAAAAAAAAAATAACTCAGAGGTAACACATGGGACAAACATCCTAATGAGCTTCAACCTCTTCAAACTCTGACAATATTATGATGCATACTCCTTCACGGCTTTCTTGTTCTTTGACAGCCAGACAAATACATGCTGTATTCAAGCTGCAGCTGGAAAACAATCTACTTTCTAGGTAACAACAAAAAAAGATTAAATAGTGCCATCTGGAACAGTTTCTTTAAATGAAATACATTTCGTCCCCCCTCCAGAGGACTTCCTCAGTCTACGGCCTGCCGACCAAATATGTCCCATAGCCTTCACTGCTGTGTTTCAAGCAAACCTCCTGTTGGAATCTCAGAAGTAGACTTTTAACACGTGCAAAACACCCATCCAAAACAATCAATCATCATGTATAACAATCAAATATTTTAGGCCAGATGGCCAACTTGCTACTCGCAGAAACAGCCTGAGGACAACCAAGGCCAAAGTTGTTCCAGACCATACTTACATACCATACCATGTGTAAGCTCAATCATCCAGGTAGACAACAACAAAAAAGGTTAAATTGTGTCATCTGGACCAGTTTCGTTTAGTGAGAAACGTAACAGTAGCACAATTTCCACTGGCACCCTGTTTGTCAACGGCACCAGTGGCCGTCGTCGTTAACCCTGGACTCGACCGATCTGGTATGGTTTTGCTTTGATGAACTCGCATTATAGTTTTGGCATGTGTTTTATGTTGGAAACTGGTCCAGATGACATGATTTAACCTTTTTTT
>JBBPBX010020713.1:0-30413 GCA_038048925.1 Garcialebias charrua | reverse complement strand
TATATATATTTTTTTTTTTTTTTTATCAGTGAAGAATAAAAATAAATTAACAGTGCCAGCTTTATCATGAAATCCTGTTTTCACTTTGACTTTATGAAATAATCTGTTAATTACACGCTACAGGAGACCCTTCCTGCCCACAGCCATCAGCATCTATAACACCTTTTTAATGAAACCAGGATGATGAGTTACAACAACATTTAATTTCCCTCTGGGATTAATAAATTATTTTAGAATTGAATTGAATTAAAGTTAACTCAGCTGAAAAATCATTTAAAAAAAATTATTGGATCTCTCAGGAATATTTCCCTCAAACATGTTTAAAGATGAGCCTTTGGTTCAACTTTATTCTAATCCACAGACGTACAAATCACAAAACAAGAATTACACTTTAAATCACTGTTTGATTGTTCCTATCTCGTCAAATGAGGATTGCCAACTTTTTATTTATTTTATTGACAAAGTCGGTAAGGTGAGAAATAACATTGATCACTGATCATCACTTAAATCACTAAAATAAAATCTGTATACAAGAAACAAAACTATATTAAAAAAGCAAGTGCAAATGCATCAAATGATGAAAAAAAATATGGAATTTTAAATACAAATGTTTTTGTAGGATCTGGTTCATCAGATTTAATTCAATTTACATAGCGCCAAGTCAAAACAGAAGTCGTCTCAGGGCACTGAACATAATATATCTTCATATATAAAATAACAGAAACATTCATATATAAAAATAATAATTTAACATTATTTATCTGAGGAGCAGACTGCTTTGACTCATCGCAGAACTCTCATTAGCAGGATTTTGGATTCTGGACACGCCTCCAGAATCGGTCCTAAAGTGCAGGTGCAAATCCAGGCTGAGCTGAGTTGGGGCTGATTAGGAGCAGTGCAAATAAACCATACGTTACTCAGGCTCAACAATGACTTCCCCCTAATAAATCTCAGCATGGACCTCCTACTGCGCTGACTCCAGCTACTCAAGACATCAAAATTGAGATAAAGATAGAGAAGACAATTGTTATGGTTTGTCTTCTTTGTTCGTCTTCACTCTTTGTTTTAACCACTGACTTGCATCATTGTCATTTTGATTTAGCCACATCTGCATTTGTACATGTGTGTGTGCCCTCACAGAAATTACATTCTTCTGATGTGATTGTTATGGGAATGTATTTTGATTGCAATGGCACAGCTGGACTTGGCAGACTTGGCAATGCTGAACAATTGGCAGATGGCCAGTTCAATACAATTACAATTAACCACTGTGGGTGCGTGGGGCACCACGGAAGACAGGCTGCTGGTTGGGGGTTTGAAGAGGAGGATAAATCATAGTGTTTGGCAACACGTGTTTGAGTGTGTTGTGGAAAACTTTTAAAATTAATAGAGAAGCTGCTTGGAGAGCAGGTGATCAAGTTGGGCTTCAAAAAAAGCAATGCACTATATAAACAGAAAAGCAAATAGGTTGTAGAAAAGGTTGTTGTGGAGCAGCAGGTTTGAAGCAGAGAACTAAAGCAGAAGAAATGTACCAAAAAACATTGAGGACATTATAAAGGCAGAGTGCACAGAGAGTGTTTTAAGAGAGAAACACTAAAGGTTGACTGAAAAAGTTGGAAAGGCCACTACTCTGTCCCCCTCTTTTCCTCTCCCACTCCTTCTTTGGGGGATGTACATGAGTGAGTGTTTAAAATAACTCTGAAGACCACAACTTACCGAGCTTCTTGGCATTGCCACAGTTGGAATAGCATCACCTCATTGCTTTATAAGAGTGAACGCTGAGGTATTAACATTTTTTTGGGATTAAGTCACACAGCTGATGCGGTTAGCAGACTCAACAAGACAATAATAAATCAGCGTTGCGTTTTCTTTGTCTGTTTCATCTGATATTTTCTACGTGGGAGAGGGCTTTACTGGATGGCCTGCGTGGCTGTGTTTTCATTTATCAGTTTGAGTTATTTAGTAATGTAGTGATCACAGGATTTTTTTTTTTTTTTCGAGAAGCAGAGCTCTTTTCTGGAGTGTGGCGCCAGTCCTGGCGGGCATGGGGGAATTAGTCAGGAGACAGTGGGTTTGGCCTTGTGCCCATGGTTATTAGCCACTCACAGGGTGGGCATGGTCTTATGCTTTTACTCAATCGCTCACTTTGTTTGCACTTGTGTGTTTAACGTGTTTGTTTGTGTGCATGTGCGTGTGCAAGTGTAGCATTTGAGTTGGGATTCTCCTCCGGTCACAGTGACCTTATTGTGCAGTCACTCTTGGTTGATTTGTCCTCTCCAACACATTCCTCTCGCTGCAAAGCCAAAAACCAGGCTGCTAACTCCTGTTTCTACCCTCAGTGGTAGTTTCTTTTTTTTTTTTTTCGCCCACACTTCCATCCCTTTTTCTCATCTTACATCCGGATGGGTTTGATTTAGTGACTGTGGTTTTCCATCCAGAGCCTGGGAGTCTCAGAGAGCAGACTTACGAAGAGGCCTATAGATTCACAGCCAGCGGCGCACGTCACTACTTGGCCATAGCTCATCACTAGATGCATCAGCAAGCCGGAGTGCTAATAGACGTGATCTGTCAGAAAGTAATCAACTTTTTATCATTTCATCATCTTCATTATTTTCTTCTTACAGTTGGTATGGATTTCCATAAATAACGATGATGGTAAAAGTACTTGAGAAAGTGTTTACAGTATTCCACAGGAAATGTTTAACACAGATATACAGGGAACTTGAGTAAAGTGTTTTGATTCTTATTAATCATGACATTCCTGAAATGAAAGATCTGCAGATGTAGCGGGTGTGCTATCACAGTTATGTATGTACCGCATGTCTAGACTCATAGTTTATCAAATGTTTAGTGCAGCAGAGAGAAAATCTCTTTGCGCTGATAGTTTTTCTTGTAACTAGAATTATGACATTTTGGCCTCTAATTTCAATCCAAACACTGCCTTCTGGGGTTGCTCGGTGCTGAGGCAGCAGAACATGGCTTTCATCTTCCAGTCTAGCAGGATGTAGCACACAGTTACCATTAAGTAACTCTCAGTACTCTCCAAACAATTGTCATGGACAACTGGCAATGTCATTGTTACAAAGTGCTGGTTCAGGAAAACTGTATTTCTGACTAAAATGCCAAACTTGGTAACAGCGTTTTGCTACTTTTAGCATGTGTTAGAGCAAAGTATGGCTGTATGTCAGTGAAGAAATACTATTCATTTTATATAAAACCAACACATTATACATGTATACACAATAGGGGTGTAACGGTACGCTAAAATCTCATTTCGGTTCGGTTCAGTTTCAAGGAGGGCTCGGTTCGGTTAATTTTCGGTATAAAAAAGGCCAAAATAAAGACTTACAAAATGTTTATTTTGAAAATATGCCAAGTAAACCAGTTCAGTCTTTACAGATTTCTTACCTGGCGGTGATCTGTTGGAGGAAGAAGACTCAGCTCTATCTCGTTGACATCCTCAGACTGCAAACAGCACAAAGAGATAAAAAAAAAGAGTTAATAATATTATAATTTAAATTTTAAAAAGTTAAGTAGATTACAATAACGCAATAACAATACCTCCTAGCACGGTCATCATTTCTGAGGTGGTTGAATATTCTCTCTCCCTCAACATCATCAGGGCAGGGCTTTACATCTGGGGTCGGGCTTGTTGACAATATCAGTTTTAGCTTTTTCATAAAGTGCTGCTACAACTTTTTGGCTGAAGTGTTGACATGACGAGATGTCGTAGCGGGGCTCAAGAACTTTAATCATAAGCTTAAAGCCGGCCGTGCTGAAACACGCTTAGGAACTTCAGTTCCGCGGCGCATAATCTCTTGTGAATAAAATTTAATGAGTGAAAAAAAAAACTGAAACAGTACGCACGTAGACCGGACCGAACACGTCGTACAGAAACGGTTCAATACACCCACATGTACTGTACAAATAATGTAAACCACTATCCTGCAGCTACAGCAAAAGTGCCTTAAAACCTGGCAAAGTGAGTTTTCTCATGCTGAAGTTTTAGCAAAATTCCAAAGATGTATCGGTACTTGTTCGTAAAGTGAAGCCAGGTTTAACAATACAGTATACAGTATTGTTTTCTGTTAACTGTTATTTGATAAGAGAAACTTATTGGTTTCTTTGGTTAGCAACTCTTTTTAACCTTCAGTGCCAACGATCTGTATAATTTTGTACAGTTCTGTATATTTTATATGAGCATGGAGCTGATCTGAGGCTACTGCTCTGTAGGGAGTGGTGAGGTCAGGCTACAGAGATGTTTCAGCACCGGTAGCTTCAAATGTCACAACTTTGGCCTTTGACGCCAAAAAAATCAGATGTTTAAGCAGGTTTGGGTCTATTGGCGAGACAAATTTCTGCCTTAAAACAAACTAAAATAAAAACCACAATACTGTACTATGTAAAGACTGTTTGTTTAAACTTTTCTCTCTTTCCATTTATGCAAGCTCATGGCTTTCCTCCCGTCCAGCCTCCTTGCCTTCACCCACTGCTTCCTTGATTCCTTTCTCCTTCCTTTCCTGTAACTGTCCTCCTGTCAGCTAAGACTAAGTGCTTTTTGCTGTCTCTCAGCAGGTGGGACTGTAATAAAGCTCGTCAGTGGGAGGCACGGGTCACACTGTCACATGCTCTTTGCCTCGTCTCTTTAACTCTCTCCTCCATTTCTCTCCATCACCTAACCTCCCACTGCCACTCTCATCCAAGATTCTTTGCTTTCACTTGTACTCTTTCATTTGTTGGCCCTTTCTTCCCCCATTTTGTCTTGCTCTTGCTCCTTGACTTGTCTGTCGTGCCCCTGTGGCTCTCTAGTTTCCTTGCCAACCGCACTTTCAGGAGCACGATGAATAAAAGCAGCAACAGGAGACACTTGTCTCTGCATAACAACTCTGCACACAAACCCATACACACACACACACACACACACACACACACACAGGCAATCTATGTAAATGACTCCAGGTGAGCAGGTATTGTTTGCCCAGCTGCTCCTCCCAACATCCTTTCCTGTTCAATAGTAAACCAGCAGGTTACATGGAAATCAGTTTCCTCTACACAAAACAGTTCTGTCTTTTGAAAGTTTGTGTTCAGAGTGTGTTTTTGTATTTTGTGTTTTTGCATACGTATTTTACTCTCTCAGAGTAGTGAAAAGTTACAGTTTATATGCTATTTGCATGCACGTTTTAATTTAACCTGATTTAAACCCACGTTGAGTATAAGTATAAGACGCTGCTTTTATGTTGTTTCTTTTCTTCCTGCCACGAGATGGCAATGCTGAGCCCACCCTTCAAAGTAATCTCTTTTTTACCAACCACTGTTCATTCACACACACACACACACACACACACACACACGCACGCACGCACGCACGCACACACACACACACACAGAGAGAGCTCTCTTTAGTATATGTTAGCACGGGCTTGTGTAAGGTGACAGACCACAGTGAATAATTTAGTTGTGGCCATGTTAATGGCTCTCTCCTCCACTGTTGCCTTAATTCTAGTACAGTACTTTCTATTTCACTCTCTCCTTCTCTCTCGTGTCATCTGATTCAAAGTCAAAAGTCAAAGTCAACTTTATTGTCAGAACTGCAATATGTACAGGACATCCACAGGACCGAAATTGCGTTTCTCTCAGTCCCTCGGTGCAACAGTAACCATCTAAACACTAAACACTAAAACATTTAATACACATAAGCATAAAATAGTAAAAAAGTGTAACACTGTCCTGAGTTTTTTCATAATAGTATAAAAGTATGAAAATTTACACCAACACTGAAACACCAAACACCCCTAAAACACCAAACACCCAATGATTGATATCTAGATGGTTCATTTATGCTGCTCTAGTTACAATTCTAGTTGCCACTTCTTCCAAATCATACTTATTTTATTGTATTACAGTAATGAACAACCACATTTTACAGTAATCTTAGTTTTTTTTTTTAACAATAGGATTCAAATGTTAGGCTGATTGGTAACTCTAAATTGTCCCTTGGTGTGAGTGAGAGAGCGAATGTTTGTCTCGTTTGACTCTGGTCAAGTCTTAAACTATGCTGAACTGATACACCAGTTTCATTTTTCAAAAATAAATCACATGTTTTTATTGTTTTATAAATTGTCTTTTTCATGTTACCTTTTGATCTGCTGCACCAGATGGTTTGCTACACTGTCATTGAGGGAAGCTGTTGTTGGACATTGTTCAGAAAAGGGCTGGCATCTTCAGAAAATGCTTGGCGTGTGATTGATGAGCCATCTGTCTGTCACTGTCATGGGCTAGCTTCAACCAATCAGATGAACAGAGAGGAGCCTGTGGGTAAGTCAAACCCCTGCCAAAACAAGTCAAGAGAAGAGCAAAGACATCTTTTCAATCTAGAGAAACTGTCAGGGTTGTTCTGTGCTTTCCTTCCAGCAAAGAAGTGCCTCCAAGTTTTAATACAACATCATACATGCTGTCTTTTTTATTTTTGGAGTCTAAAATGCTACATAAAGTTATAGACCTTGTAGTGGGCATGACCATGTCCACTTTATTACACCTGTGTACTTTTGAACTGTTCCAGAGATGACCTTTACTGACCTCTCAGTAAAGCAAGACATTTACCACAAAATCATTCCATTAGTTGTAATCTGAGAATATAGTCACCAAAAGAGACTATTTCTATCTTCGATTTTATTCTAATGTAATCAAAAGAATAACTTTTGTCATTTTCATGATATATGTTATATGCTGTTATTCTTTAAATGTGAAACATCAATGTGTCATTTCTGCAAGTGAAAAGGTGTCAAAGTTCAGCTAAAATGTCAAACTGACTTACACTGAAATTGTTTTTGTCGAGTTTCAGCTAAAACTCTCATCTAGCGTCTGAAAGTCTCTCACTCAGATACTTTTCCTAAACAATTTCCTTCTCTGCGCTGAATTTCACCTTGAATAGTGATAACAAGTGGACCAATGAAAAAGAGACAAGCCTCACTCCTCTCATGATCCTTCTTTAAGTTCTAAGTTTTGCTGAAACGCTTCAGAGTTTCTGGGAACTTCAAAGAGATGTGAACCTTTCCCAAAGAGCTGGGGTACGTTTGGTCAAGAGCTAACGACCTTCGTCTTCAGCTAAGGACTGATAACCTGCTGTTATGAGTCCACGTCGAATGAGCGTAAGCTCAAAACTTTGTTATTCCTTCCTGGAATAAGTTATCTTGAGCCAAAAACCACGACTGCCACGGCTTCTGCCGACGAAAGCGAGTATCACCGACACCGACAAGGTAAACACGTGTGGAGTCCAGCTTGGACTTGCGGGACCGACGACTCGTTCGTCCAAGGCTGATCACAGCTCTTTACCAGAACCGAGGCGGACGTCTTAAGGTAAAGGAGCCGCTGTTTGCTTGCTGGAGGTGTGATGATATCTTAGCTGGACGCGTATGGAAGAGTGTCATCTGGTTTCATAAATGCAAGATAAACTTCCTCTTAGGGGTGGGCCATATCATATTGTTTACGATAATACCGGTAAAAATAGCTTGCCCGGGCAAAAAAAAGATATCATGATATGCTAATTTCATGACGTGATACGTAAGGACGCCCCGCCCCCCAACCGAGCGCTTCAAACTGAACTGCGCACCTCTCTTCCACCAGTCTGTACTGGTGCTAAAATGATAAAAACAAACCGCGCGTCATGTCAGCTCTGTCCCCTGGCTGCTCTGAACAGCAGGTAGAGGATCAAATGCCCCCACCCGCCCCCCCACCCCACTGAGCAGTCGCGCTGCGGGCTGGTCTCCCCTCGCTCTGCAAACTGTCTCTACAAACACGCGCGGCTCTCCACGAACCAAGACAAAACCACAGTGAAGTTATTTTCAAGTTGGAAGTTGGATATTCGAGCTCCGTGTCTTCATCAGTGCGTTGCTCTCGTGGAGTCTGATTTCGGGCAGCCGCGCTGAGTCTGCCCCTATTCAGAGACGTCATGGTTCACTTAGGGACCGTCAACAAATTTTCGACCGTGTCACTCTTTAGAAACAAAGAATAATATATTTTACATGGAGAGTGATTTAGGAAACTACACCTGAACTTTAGTTTTTGTGGTGGTTTTTGTTTATCAATCAATCAATCAATCTTTATTTATAGAGCCCTTTTCAGCAGCCAGAAGGTGCACAAAGTGCTGAACAATACAGAAATAAAACAAACAATAAAAAATAACAATAAAAAACAGCCAGTTAAAAATTAAAAACAATTTAGACCTAACAAGAATGTCAAAGAACTACTAGGTATTAAAAGCCTAAAGATAGTCCATTATATTTTGTGCAGACTTTTTCAATCTAAATAACAGATCTTTTTTATTTTTTATTTTTATACTGACTGAATACTTTACTAAATAAAGTAATTTCAGTCAAATTAACCCTTGTTGTTTAAAAAAAAATTATAATACTGCAAAGCAACATGTTAAATTAATTTTGTCAAATAAATAAATTTGATTTCTTTTTTTTTTTTTTGGGTTATATCACGAAATTTATCGTTATCGTGATATCGCTCTGAAATATCACGATATAATTTTTGAGGCATATCGCCCACCCCTACTTCCTCTCTTAACCTCCCAATTCTTCTTAAATCTTTCCTCCTCTCCTTTCCCTCAATTCTAAGCTGGAAACTATTTTAAGCTAAAGCTGGAAACTATTTTAAGCTAAAGAGCCCACAGACTAAATATGTTAACATCCAGTATTGAAGTCTGTTGTGTTGAATTTAAGTGTGCTGACGTATTAAATTGAAAGAAAGTGAAATCATATCAATCAAGTGTAATGGTGTTAATTTAGTGATTTATTTTAAATAAATGGTAGTGTCGCCTGGCATACCAACTAAGTTAACGTGTCCATTGTCACTCTATAGCTCTGTTTATTTATCCATCATAAAGATCACAGAAATATTGGGTAAACTGAAAAAGAAAAGAATCCGTGAAATTACTATTCAATCTGAATAAGTAAATTAATTAAGGTAAAGAGGTCAGTATTAATATTGACCTCCTCATAATCCCTTACATCTGGTGGCCCGTACGGGGATTATGAGGAGGTCAATATTAATCCACGATTAATTCCGGGTTGCTAAGGCGTACTATGACCAGAAGGCCTCTCACAATGAACTCCAAGTGGGAGACAGAGTCTGGTACTATACGTTCGCCCCAGCAACCGGGAAAGGAGAGTCCGGGACCGGAACTCTCGCCCGCAAACTAATGCCCAGGTGGACTGGACCTCATCTGATAACAGACAAAGTGTCCTCAGTCGTCTACGAAATCAAAATCAGCAAAGGCCGCAAAGAGCCAATTGCTAAATGGGTACATCGAAATCAGATCAAACCTTACAAGGCGTTCAATGACTCCACAAAAGACAAAGATCTCACAAACTCACCGACTTCATGGGATAATAAGGTCGTCCAAACACAAGTTAGTAAATAAACTAATCAGGTTTAAACTACCGTATTTTCCACCCTATAAGTCGCATTGTCCAATTTGAACTTAGAAGCGCTAAGTCTAACACCCACAACAAAAACTAATCTTAACAACCATTTAAATCCACAAGATTTAATTTGACCTCGGTCATAAAGTTGAGACCTGTTTTTCTTGTGTGTTGCACTTTGGAATCTGACGACAAGAGTGTGTCGAAGCAGTGAAACGTTGTTTCCTTGTTGTTTAGTCATTACTGTTGTCATTATTTGAGATATTGTTGTGGTTCTGAACACTCCCAGCCAAAAAGGTTTTGTATTAACATTGATTAATGCATAAGATGGATTTAACTATGCCAACATGCAGTTCGTTTTGTTAAATCTCAACCGTTGAAGAGTCAATGTAGTTTAAAGCTACTCAAGGTACCATAAACTACACTGGTCTCACAATTTCTAAATTGAACCGATTCGATCGTTTCTATTCTAGATTGTCTATTCATTTTGATGAGTCTCGCCATAGACTTCAAAATTTATTAGGAATACCAAATCCTACGTCGTTCGTCTAAAAGACAACAGACATTTAGATCAAACTATATTTCATTTTTTATTTTAGTTTAACCTAAACTAAGTAATGAATGGAGGAATAGTTTGGAATTAGAGGCCTTCGTTACAGAAGCCCTCCAAAATTTTATAGGTATAGATCCCTATATCTAATTTTACAGAATTGATCCACCCCTTAATTGGTAATCGTAGCTGATCTAAACCATGATAGCTTACATACCAGGTGCATATAGGTAGGGCCTAATGTAAAATCCCAATCATAAGCCCACCTAAAAAACCACATAATTGCATGACACATAGAACCAGAGTGGCACTGACTGGAAACCAACCAGCCAACAACCTTCGATGTGGGGACCTGCAGCTCCAACGCTTGGTCTTCAACCTCCATCCAAGGGTCGCCTCCTCTGCGTCAATCGAGGGATCCCCTCTACATGCTGATTATGAAAACAATTGTTGCTGATCAATCAACAAAACTAACCGTTGTGGAATTACTGCTGTGGAATTACCGCTGTGGATTATAAGACTTTGTTTTCCAAAGGATAACAGACTCAGTTTTCCAAGGGAGTAAAAGCTTTTCGCTATGGGATTACCTCCGAACAGTATGGAATTTCCAAAAAACTTTATGGGATTATAATTTTTGATTTTTCTTTTCCACTTTCTGGATTACTTCAAGATCAGAGACAGTTCAAGGTTTCCTTTCGTGTTGGACCCCATCCCCAAGGACTGGCGATGGCTTCCAAAAGGGGGGAGATGTAGTGGGCATGACCATGTCCACTTTATTACACCTGTGTACTTTTGAACTGTTCCAGAGATGACCTTTAAGGCTGAGTTATAGTCGCGCTTTGGTCCGCAAGCTGGAGCGCGCGCCGTGCGCGCGCAGAGCGTGGCGCGCGGCGCTGCGTTCATAGTTTCGCCACGTTGTTTATAGTTGATGCACGGCGGAGCATGGCAAAGTGCTGTTCTTTGAAAGCCCAGTCCATGGCGTCAACGGCAAAAGTCAACGGTGTGGCGCGCGGCGCCGCGCGCACTAGGCTTGCGGAGTTTCAAAATTTCGGAGGTGCGCGACACGCGCCAAGACGTCGCGCGGGGCCAACGCGCAGGGGGCGGGGACTGCGATATTGCGTCACTTCTGGCGCGCGCCCCTCGCGCACGGCGCGACGCGTCAAGTATAAATCAAGCTTTACTGACCTCTCAGTAAAGCAAGACATTTACCACAAAATCATTCCATTAGTTGTAATCTGAGAATATAGTCACCAAAAGAGACTATTTCTATCTTCGATTTTATTCTAATGTAATCAAAAGAATAACTTTTGTCATTTTCATGATATATGTTATATGCTGTTATTCTTTAAATGTGAAACATCAATGTGTCATTTCTGCAAGTGAAAAGGTGTCAAAGTTCAGCTAAAATGTCAAACTGACTTACACTGAAATTGTTTTTGTCGAGTTTCAGCTAAAACTCTCATCTAGCGTCTGAAAGTCTCTCACTCAGATACTTTTCCTAAACAATTTCCTTCTCTGCGCTGAATTTCACCTTGAATAGTGATAACAAGTGGACCAATGAAAAAGAGACAAGCCTCACTCCTCTCATGATCCTTCTTTAAGTTCTAAGTTTTGCTGAAACGCTTCAGAGTTTCTGGGAACTTCAAAGAGATGTGAACCTTTCCCAAAGAGCTGGGGTACGTTTGGTCAAGAGCTAACGACCTTCGTCTTCAGCTAAGGACTGATAACCTGCTGTTATGAGTCCACGTCGAATGAGCGTAAGCTCAAAACTTTGTTATTCCTTCCTGGAATAAGTTATCTTGAGCCAAAAACCACGACTGCCACGGCTTCTGCCGACGAAAGCGAGTATCACCGACACCGACAAGGTAAAC
The DNA here is from genome assembly GCA_038048925.1 of Garcialebias charrua. Taxonomy (NCBI): domain Eukaryota; kingdom Metazoa; phylum Chordata; class Actinopteri; order Cyprinodontiformes; family Rivulidae; genus Garcialebias; species Garcialebias charrua. The sequence continues at coordinate 18,564 of JBBPBX010020713.1, read as the reverse complement.
ACGTGTGGAGTCCAGCTTGGACTTGCGGGACCGACGACTCGTTCGTCCAAGGCTGATCACAGCTCTTTACCAGAACCGAGGCGGACGTCTTAAGGTAAAGGAGCCGCTGTTTGCTTGCTGGAGGTGTGATGATATCTTAGCTGGACGCGTATGGAAGAGTGTCATCTGGTTTCATAAATGCAAGATAAACTTCCTCTCTTAACCTCCCAATTCTTCTTAAATCTTTCCTCCTCTCCTTTCCCTCAATTCTAAGCTGGAAACTATTTTAAGCTAAAGCTGGAAACTATTTTAAGCTAAAGAGCCCACAGACTAAATATGTTAACATCCAGTATTGAAGTCTGTTGTGTTGAATTTAAGTGTGCTGACGTATTAAATTGAAAGAAAGTGAAATCATATCAATCAAGTGTAATGGTGTTAATTTAGTGATTTATTTTAAATAAATGGTAGTGTCGCCTGGCATACCAACTAAGTTAACGTGTCCATTGTCACTCTATAGCTCTGTTTATTTATCCATCATAAAGATCACAGAAATATTGGGTAAACTGAAAAAGAAAAGAATCCGTGAAATTACTATTCAATCTGAATAAGTAAATTAATTAAGGTAAAGAGGTCAGTATTAATATTGACCTCCTCATAATCCCTTACAACCTCAACCTCTGATGCTAATAACATTTCTTGATATTAATGTTACCTTTACTGTCATGCATGTGTTGCTGTCACAATTCAGATTTTGACAAGATATCTTGTTCTTGAAAACTCACTTCCTCCAAGTTCAGCCAAGCACTGCTAATCTCATAATTGATCCTTTGGGTTTCAACACACCGTGTTTGTGATGTGGTCGAAGAATAATATGTCTCGGACACTCCTGCAGTTACAAACACTAAACCAAGTATTGCTGTCTCCTTTTCCATTTCTCTTTTATTTCTCTTGCTCTCACTCCAGCCACAGTGGTCCTTCATGTGGTGTGTGTGGTTTGCAGTTTGTACCGTCCATGTATGTTTTTGTAGGATTTGCCTTGCTCCATTTTTTCCTCTGTGATACAATCAGTATGAGCGAGCTTACGACAGTGAGAGCCACTGGGCTTGGCCTGGCAAGCTGCAGTACAATCCAGGTCTGGTCAGGCTCAACTGAAGACTAAAGCGGATACGGTAGAGACATTTCCAGGGTGAAACACCTAAGATGTAACTCACCTCACGCTATAAAATAAGAATACAGTACAGGAATTGCCCCCAAATCTTAAAAACACAAGGCTGCACTTCTTGCCTTTAAAGTCAAGTTTTTGAATTGTGTGAGGAAATCTGAATATCTGGGGGGAAATTCCTGGCAGACTTGAGACAAGTACCGTATACAAACTTCACTCAGAAAGACTCCAACTGAGAATCAAACTAGGAACCTTCTTTCTGTGGGACTTTGCCACTGAACAGTTTTGCTATAAAGTTGAGCCTTTTTAAGCTGGATCACATTCCACTTTCTTCCATTGTTGAAATGGAACTGTTGGAACTGAATTGTTGAGTGGCAGCACGATGACTCAATGGTTAGCACTGTTGCCTCACAGCAAGAAGGTCCTGGGTTCAATCCTCGGTTGGACCTGGGGTCTTTCTGTGTGGAGTTTGCATGTTCTTCTCGTGCTTGCGTGTGTTTTCTCCGGGTACTCCGGTTTCCTCCCACAGATCAAAAACATACATGTTAGGCTGCCTTCAGGCCCAGGTTGCAAAAGAGATCTGTGATCTCAATAGGATTTACCTGGTTAAATTAAGGTTAATTTAAAAATAATAATAACTAAAGGCTCAAGGTCTTGTTTTAAAAATGTTTTTGGAACCAGAGTTTATATAGAGCTTTAAGTCGCACCTTCTCCCCCAACATGATCATGACGTCAAATTACCTTTCTCTGATTAATCAGAGAGTCAGAGTCAGAGTCAGAGAGTCAGAGAGTCTTTATTGTCATTTGCACCGCATGTGGTACATGTGATGAAAACAAGATTATGTACACGGGGTCCCAGTTACATCCAACAACAAATGCAAGAGAAAAACAGTAATAACATCTAGAATTAACTAAGAAAAACATCAACTAGTAATACACTAAGCCTAATATAGTGGGAATAAACAGCAGCACGAACATGAGTTTGTATGAGCAGATGGTCACAGATGAACACAGCAACAAGAAAACAGATCAGCATCAGCATGATGTGATATTTTGCAGTGTTTATTTTTTATTTTATTTTTATTTATTCATGAGTCTAACAGCCTCAGGGTAGAAGCTGTTCCTCAGTCTAGTGGTTCTACACTTGATGCTCCTCAACCTCCGTCCTGAGGGGAGTGGGGCAAAGAGTGAGTGTGCTGGATGAGTGAGGTCTTTCATGATGCAGGTGGCTCTTTTCCTGCATCTGGAGGTGTAAATGTCTGTGATGGTGGGGAGACTGACTCCAACAGACTTCTGTGCAGCCTTCACCACTCTCTGTAGAGCTTTCCTCTCTTCAACTGTGCAGCCTCCATGCCACACGTTGATGCTGGAGCACAGGACGCTCTCCACTGCACACCTGTAGAACGAGGTGAGAACTGGGCTGCTCAGACCAGCACGTCTCAGCCGTCTGAGGAAGTAGAGTCTCTGATGACCTTTCTTGATCAGGCTGGTGGTGTTGTTGCTCCAGCTGAGGTTATCATTCATGTGTACACCCAAGTATTTGTAGCTGGAGACCACTTCCACTGCAGACCCACCTATTTTCAGTGGGGCATGGGTGTGTTTGTTCCTTCTGAAGTCCACAATCATCTCCTTTGTCTTCTTCACATTCATGTGAAGATTATTCTCTTTGCACCAGCTCTCCAGATGTTCCACCTCCTGTCTGTAGCTGGACTCATCATTGTTTGTGATGCATCCCACCACCGCTGTATCATCTGCAAACTTAACAATATGACAGCCTGGAAGTGTGGCTGTACAATCATATGTGAGCAGAGTGAACAGAAGGGGGCTCAGCACACATCCCTGAGGAGAGCCAGTGCTGAGGGTTATGGTGGAGGAGGAGAAGTTGTGGATCTTCACGGACTGTGGTCTGTCTGTTAAGAAGTCTAGTACCCAGTTACAAATAGAGGGGCTTAGTCCAAGTGTAGATAGTTTGTCTATCAGAGTTTGGGGGATCATGGTGTTGAAGGCAGATGTGAAGTCCACAAAGAGCAGACGCACGTATGAGTCCTTCTGATCCAGGTGGGTGAGAGCAGTGTGGACCACGGAAGAAATGGCGTCCTCTGTTGATCGGTTCTCACGGTACAGGTAGTCCCCGACTTACGAGCGCTCTGACCTACGAGGTTCCGGACTTACGAGCTGGCGAATTTTTGGAAAAAACGCAAAAAATACAGAATTTTTCTGTGTTTTTTCACCACAGTTCGTTAGCTAAACATGTGGACACACGTTTCCGATCATTTTTATGCACTCGTAAGCAGTTTTTCGATGAAAAACGAGTGTTTGTAGTCGCGCTAGCAAAACCGTTCCAACTTACGAGCGAAATTCCGGACTTACGAGACACGTGGCGGCCGTTCCAAGTTACGAATTTTCGCTTTACGAGCAACTCGTTGTAACGGAACTCGCTCGTAAGTCGGGGACTACCTTATGCGTATTGATGAGGGTCCTCGTTGATGTTGACGGTTGCCTTGATGTGGGACATGACCAGTTTCTCAAAACATTTAGCGATGATGAAAGCACTAAATATGACTAAACATATTAGAAAAATTAATATCTGAGCATACAACAAAAAGGTAAGCACTTTGTGAAGCAACAAAAGTGTTAACAAAATTAGCCAAGTTGCTTTTTTTTGTTTTATTTTGCAAGGGTAAAGTCCTGTTTGGTTATGGGCAAGGACTCAAAACTTGTACCGTGATACAATGGGCCACAATAACCATCATGAAGTCATAAGAGGCTTGGTGTATACCTCAGTAAAGCTATTTTAGAGAACTAAATGTAATATGTAAAATATACATTTTTAATTTGAAACCTTGTGGCAGGCTGATCAAACAGACAACACATCACATCTATGAGCTGCGATCCCTGACAGCCCTTACACGCCAACCATTTCCTCTCTGTAAACTCTTTTGGCAACATTGAGGTGCAACAATCGTAGGTTGACTCAAGTCCCTCATGCCTCCTTTGGACCTCATATAAACCACTCAGAAAGGAGATGAAGGCATCCCAGGCCTCTTAAAAGTGTTTTGGGAAGGCGCCTAGTGAAAACCACCACACCAGCATGGAGCCCACACCTTTTAAAAACACAAATCGACAGTAATTACCTGAACAAACTTTCCCAGGCCCTTTTCAGTGCACTTTTCACTAACCTACTTTTACAGAATTAAAGCCTTTACCTGTGTGTGCAGCAGACTGTGTGACTCCAGCCTGACTGATAAAATCCAGCAGGACACTGCAGTAGATTTAATTTTTTAATTTTTTTACTGTCTCCACTCCCTTCTTCTGAGCATCTGTCTGTCATATGGTTGTCTTCACATTTCTGCATGGCTCTTAACAGAGCTCCTCTCATCACTTCTTGTTTGCTGTATCTCCGTTTGTCTTTCAAATCTTACCCCACCGCTTCTTTTTTCTTTTACTACACATTTTAGCACACATTTACTCATTTTCCATCTCACATTTTTACACACATATCCAGAACCCTTGAAGTGGGGTCATGATTGAGGCATGCTGTTAATTAGCCAGCAGTGGTTGTTGTAGTAATGCACTGGTAGGGTGTAATTAATTAGGTGGCATGTGCACAGTGGGAGAAAAAGGAGGGAGAGGAAATCGGCTATCAGTTCTCCTTTTATCCTCTGAGCTTTAGATGAGTTCTCCTAATGAGAAAAAATGATATGCTCCCAACAAGGGAAGAAAGCATTTTGTCCTTTACATGTTCTCTGTGCCTTTTCTCAGCTTGTTGCTCTGGTGTTCTCTTTTCATCTGCCAATCATACCAATGCTTTTTTTTTTGTTTGTCGGTGGGATGTCAGTGAGTTGGAGTCACCCAGCACAGATCTCCCTCAGTAGGATGAACACAACTCGTACGAGTCATGCAGACATATGCTTGCAGCTACAACGCACTGCAGAGACGGTAGCTCTTGTCTGTTCACTGTGTGAGTGCAAGGTTTGGTTCGAGAGGAAAACGAAGGAGAGGAGGAGAGAAATAGATAGAGAGATGTCAAAAGGGCAAAGAAAATGTGGGAGGGAATGGAGAGGTGCACAAACACTCGCAGCTCTATTGATCCTCTCCTCGGTTCAACTGTCTCCTTGACCTCATTCTCAAGCACCTCTGTATGAGTGTCAACTAATGTGCCTGTGCAAGTGTGCATGTCAAAGGCCTGCCCATAAATTTGTGTACTGTATCTGTTTACAATACTGCCAGAGAATCTCAAGTGGTGTCAACCTGTCCATTTTAACTACACTATGAATATTTAAACGTGCACACAGGGCCCCACACTCACTTTGCATTTCTCCTGCAGACAGAACATTCAGTGTAGCTTCATACACAAATGCATGCATCGCAGGCCTCTGACTCCATTGAACACATTTACACACGCACTTCTTCCTTCCTGCCTAGTGTAAACTGATAGTTTAATGGTTGCCTGGCCTCTCCTGTTCCGTGTGACTGAAACTGTCCAAGGTGGCAGGTTTATAGACGGTTTGGCAATGTCAGCGGAGCCAGACAGCTATTTACAACCTGGTTTTAGACACTTCGGACACTGGCTGTTAGCATAAATTTCTTGGTGAGATCAGCTAGAGGATAATACACATTGACAACAAAAGTTGAATGTAAATCACCGCACACGCACAGCAAGTGATCACTCAGTCAGTCACACTTGTCCTCTCTAACCTTCCCATCAACACTCAGAAATACCTTGCATGCAAGCGTCGCACACATGCTGTAGATCTTTATCGCAGTTATTTACGGCCCTCCTGCTATTACATTAACATCCACCGCTCGTTTTTTTCCTCCCTCCGCCTCGGTCTCACATCCCCCCTCAACTATCATTTAGCTTTACGAGGTGCCCTAAAAGAAGCCTGAGGTGAGCATCTTTCCCTCTGCCCCTTTCTGTCAGAGATATTGATATCCTCCATAAGTCAGACAACATGCCGCTCTGTGTCACTGAGGAGGAACTGATGACAGGAGGGTATGACAGCGGGCGAGTGGCACCAGCAGGGAATGAAAGGAGTAGGGACGTGCATGCAGTCATCTCTATGTTTTGTGTGAGAGGAGGTCTCTACAAGTGTGCACTGCATGCAAGCAGACTTATTATAGGAAGCAAAGAGTAGTAGGTCAGGGTGCAGGTTAAAGTGACAGTTCAGATGTTTGAAGTGGGGAGAAAGGTCATGGACCATTAATGTCTCACCTGTTGTATATTACTCTTTGAACCACTTCAGTTTGGACAATTAGATTTTATTTCTGAACACACTGATGACCCAAGAGCCTGGGTGACACCAGCAACAATGTGATCGACTGCTGTTTTAAAACAACTCTAATTGAAAATACTTTACCTCAAGTTATAATGCTGATCTGACTGAACATTGTTGGATGATTACTGAGCATGAGATTTCATGTTATGTGAAAGCTATTTGATAAACTTTTCACACTAGTGTCAGTTTAGCTTTTCGTAGTTCAATGCATAGATTTCTGTGGTTACTTGCAAGCAAATAAAAAGTTGCAGCAGTGGTTGTTACTTCTGTTGCAGCACGGGACATTTCAGCAGAAATATCTCGTTATTGTGGCCAAAATAACTGTAATGGGAAAAATAACACTGAACTAAACTATAAAGGTTTATGCAGTAAGGCTGCCCTTATAGAAGGCTAATAAATAGTTTATAGTTGCGTTATTAATTCCTCTATAAACACTTTATAAATGATTAATAATTGTTTATTATGCAATAATTAAGGGTGACAGAGATACAACTGACCAGTTTCTTGCTATATGTGTTCAATACATTTCATCTAGCATTAAACGTTCCTAAGTTATTACCTTGTAAGCACAATAAGCATTTGTAAACCTATTTATTCTGTGCTTACAAGGTAGTAACTTAGTCTGAAATGTTTATAATATAGCAACTCTAGATTAAATATATAGGTGAATAGATTTGGCTTGCTATTTGGCAAAAAAAAAAAAGGTCAGTTTTGTCTCTTTCTCACCCTTAATTAACGCATAATAAGCAGCTATTAATGATTTATAAAGTGTTTATAGAGGAATTAATAAGCTATATATAAACTATTTATTAGCCATCTGTTTTATGATATTTCAAATCAACCCAAATGTTTAATGTTTTATCATATTTTAAATCATTTGTCAAGTTCGTGAAGGATAGGCACACAATTGTTTAGGAAAAAACTCACACCACAGACTTAATTAAAAATAATGATCTGTCATTTACTAAAGAAGTCTGTGACAGAAAAAGTAAAAAAGTACAAACATACAGTTGTACAAGTCACCTCAGATGTACAATAAACATACAAGTCACACACAAACAGTTTTCCTGCTAAGATCAAAGTGTCTGTTTAATCTCGCTACAGTAAAACTTAAATACATACACTTAGGCATTGACGTGTAACAAATTACAATCTCTCACCTTGACACTGAACTGGGAAGTCACATACAGTTCGGCGGGAGATATGGTCATCAATGCTCGACCGGACGTCTGGGCCATAGACTCGCGGATAGACTTCGAAGACTCTAAGTGCGCTGTAACCGTTTTATACCTTGCGGGGTGTATGTGTGTGTGCGTGCGTGTGATGACTTCACTCAAACTTGTTTTTCAGAGTGGTGCTAGGCTAAAGGCTTACTGTTTCATCTCTTACCAAGAAAGCTACAAGGTCATGTGAAGAAAACGAGCTTAGTTTTTCACATAACTCTTGTGCCTGATCAAACCTAATTGCAAATAGTTTCTTGACACTAAACTAAAATATTTACTCCAGGGATTGTGTGTGTGTTGCAAAAAGCATTAACTCTTAACATAAAAAATGATAAAGTTAGTCAGGAAACATTTTATTACCAAACACTCATAATTCACCATCCATAAGGGGAGCCTTATTGTAAAGTCATTTATAAAAAGGCTCCCCTTGCACCTTGCTCATGTCCATGCTCAATAAGTCCTTATTGAGCATGGACTTTTGGTCTTATTGTGAAGTGGTACCAAATCAAGCTTATGCAAAAGACTAGTTTCAAGTTGCAGCAATTCACTTTGGTGCTTGGCCTTGCTCAAACTCATCATTATCTCATCTGCCTAGAATAAAGTCTCTCTGAGGCTGTTCAAAAACCTTCCCACAGCAAGTGGATGTCTCAGTATTATTTTGCTCATACCCTATTCATAGAATCCCACTCCAAAACATCTGAACTACACAACTCTTTAAGCAAATGAAAAAATACGAAGAACCTGAGTGAGACACAGACAGTAGACAGATACTGAGGCGGATGTAGCCGTTTCTTTTTTTTATGAGCTTTCACATTATGTATGATCCCAATCCTATAAACAGAAGTCAGCTGCAGAGTGGCTGTTTATAAGGTCCTTCTCTCGGAGTGAGCATATCAACAAAACCTATGAATTTGTCATGAGCTGTCTAGAATTTGTGTGTCTGTGTGTGCTCCTGGCAACCATTACCAACCACCTATCTCGCTTTCTTACGGCAAAAAGAGTCTTATTCCTTTCTTTTGTTATCTGTAACACCTCATGGATTAATTTATGCTTATGGGGTTGTTGGTGCATGCTTGTGCGAACATTAGCTAAAGACATTTAACAACACAGAGGTCTTACCATTCCAGTGTTATGGTCCTTGTTCACCATGGAGCTATTACATAGTTCCCAGACACGCCCCCAGTATTGCGCAAACCGGTTTTCGCACCACATCTAAAGGCAGAAGAAGGCAAGATGGCGAACTAGCAGAGCAAATTATACGGACAATAACACGAGCTACCACAGCTTCACCAAGGAACAAGAGCAAACTGGCAGTGGTCGAGTTAAATGAGTTTGAGAAAGAAATCATGGCAGACGAATCAGACAACTTGTCACAAAGTAGTTACTCCGATATCATTAAAGTCCATGACCCACCATGTTTTCAAATTGCATCGCCATTAATATTTATTAGTTTATTTAAAAATAATACAGGAGCGTTTATTTATATTGTAGAGAAATAATGCAAAATGTGTTATTTCATGATTTATAGCAGATTTTAGCAGAAGCTCCGGGAAGATCTGCCCCTCTCCAAATATGGGCATTCACATCACTAAAGATTCCGCCTTGGAGTTACAGGCGGAGTTTTAATAAGCCTTCATCAACTTCCATGACCGCTGCTCTAGAGAGGAAAAAAAAAAGAGAAGCGGTTGCTCACTGATGTCTGTCATATTCTGAGCAGCATCCACGTAGACATACTAGTTTAATTCGCTTGATCGCGACAAATTCATTCATTTCCGCATCGGCTTTTTAATCTCTCCCCTGACCAGACAGGTCGGGAGTAGAAAGGCAGCCGCGGCGCGGAGCTCTGTCGGTCTGGATGTACCATCGCGCGCGGGCTTCCCCGTGCTCTCTGTGCTTCCCCGTGCTCCAGCAACAAGGCTGGACAGAACCGAGCCCCAGCACGAACTTCAAAGCTGACCCGCAGCGGAATGGGGAGCCAGGGAGAAGCCGCGCGGCTCGCTCCTCTCTGGGCAGAGAGCAGCCAGCAACAGTCGCAGCGGTGTTATATCTTATTAAAAAGGTCTATAAAATAAATAATAAATAAAAGCAGACCACTGGTCCAGTTGTACACAAAAATGCACCAGGAAATATGCAGTTTTACTCTCACTCTCATAAACCTCCATGGAAACTCACTCCTACCTTCTGCCTTGCTTTCTGGGTGGAGATCAATGTAACGAAAGGCATGACCCTTCGGGACTTTTCGGCCAGGTTTCCGGATTCATTCGGGAGTGGGTTGTTTTTTTTTTTTTTTAACCCTCGCCTGGCCCAAATGCAAAAATGAAAATAAAATTCATAAAATACTACAGTAATTCTCCAATATGGTGAATTGTTACTGTCACGGTGGGTGTTGTCCTTTAATTATTTAATTAATACAAGGAGCGAGCCACACCGGCTTCACAGCACACCGGCTTCACAGCTTTAAATCCAAAAAAGATGTGTAAACTGTCTCAATCAGATCTAACCAGCTAAAAAAAGGTTTAACTAAAATAACACACAGCCAACAAACAGTCCAAGCTGAACACGGACCAGAACCAGCACTTTTGAGTCTTACCGTGTTGGAAGTTAGCATGTTGTTAGCATCTGGAGCGTGGCTCGCGGGAGCTCAGGTCGGACGGCGTGCATCCGCTGAGGCGGCCGCGGAGGCACGTCCACGTCCCATGGGACCGACGCGTCGCCCGCACGACTTGGCTCCCGTCGTCCTTCTCCAACTGGGACGGTCTGGTGGACCGTGAGGAGCAGAGGAGGCCATTGTCGCGTTAGCGAGATGCTAAGCTAACAGCATGCAAGACGGTTTGCTAAATAATGAAAAAAAAAAAAAACAGCTCTAACACACAGACAGTTGTACTCTAACATTGTTCTGACATAGTTTCACAAAATGATTTATGTAGAATATTTTGTTTACCGGCCAAAAGGACGACGTCTTCCAGAGCAGATCAAAGCCAGACTCAGAGAGTGAAGGAGCTGCAGTCCAGCTTCTCCGATGAGATAAATCCTTCACGTTTTCTTTTTTTTTGATTAACTGAAACCTGCGCGTTGCCCAAACGTCTACCCGACTGGAACACCCACTGACACAACACGAAGTAACCATTGCAATTAATTAGAAACTAACAAAAAAAACAACGTGAAAAATGGACATCTATCAGAACGCGCTCCAACTGCTGCTTAGCCTACATGTGGGAGGGTCAAAAAGGACAACCCACAGATGTGACGTCACATGGGAACTATGTATTGCTTACATTGTGCTGTTTGTATTTTCACAAACTGCATTAGCATTATGTGTAACCATTAGAGGAGATTAAAGTAATCTCAGCTGAAGTTACACCATGTCACCTTCACCCTCTGGTTGGTCCAGAGTTGAGTCATGCTAACGTTCCCAGCACAGAGAATTTTAGTTTCCTCACATGAGGCTAAATGGTGTCATTCATGAACTTGTTTATTGTGTGCATCTTCTTTTAAAATGCTTGTTTGCCTCATGGGTTTGTGTCTGCGTAAGAACTTCTGTGCTCTGATTACTGGAGGATTTTTTTAAAACTCTTCTGGGGATAAAGAAAAGGTTTGTTTGATTAATTAATGCTGTTAGACATGAATGCAAATGATCAAAGGAGAACATTTGCATCTCGTCTTTAATTATTCATGAGCAGCAATTGCTCATGAATTAGGACACCTGTGAGGGCCTTCTCCTCTGCAGCTCAGACACTCCTGTGTGCATGCACACATGTACACACTTACACACACACACACACAAGCCCTGCCTGGGATGTGACCTGGTGTTTAACCAGACCTGCTCATCACCCCTCTCTGTATACCCTGCTGTGCACAGGGATGCAGGTCACTGCAGGTTCACGGCAGCGTTATTAGGTTATGTTGCCGCTCTGGCCGGGGTTCAAACGTTCTGATTAGGTTACCGCGTAGCGCTAAAGCTCAGACTGTCACCCCGACTGTATGATTCATCTCCATGGAGACAAAAGAAAAGCTCTGATCTAATTACCCACACTGCTGCCATCTCAGACTTGAGGAGAGAGCTGGGTGGTGTGAATGAGATGTGAGGAGCCACATGCGAACACAGACAAGGGGGCAGCTCGGAGAGGTCAAGCAAACAAGGGTAGCTGTGGAGAAGGAAGAAAAATCAACAAGAGCAGGCTCTGATGATAACAAAAGACAGAGATAACAGGTATTATTTGTGCTTCCTCGTCTTCCTCAACTCTCCTCTCATCATCTTGCAGCTTCCAACTGCTTCACAAATGGGCCATTGTTGCCATGGATATGAGCAATAGTTCTCCCGCTCTCCTTGATGGGGCTCGGTGATGAATGGTGGGACGTGGAGGAAGTTAATAATTTATCCTGCGGAGCGAGCGACCGTTCTGAGGAGCAGTACCTAGCATAATGGGTTAAGTGCAGCGATTGCGGCGTGCTGAGCAATAGACTCGCAAGAGGTGGTGTATTAAAAATAAATAAAGACTGAGTGGAGCCTGCTGGGAAGGAATTGTCAAGAGACTGTTTGTTGGGGAAGGAGTGGGAGGGTGTTAGCTCGTTGCTAATCCGGTCTTTCTGTCTGCAGCTTCACGCGGCGCGGTGGGAGCGATCGGCAGAGCGATCGCGGCTGCTGCTCCAGGCCTGAGACATCCACAGAGTTCAGCGAGTGTTTCCAGCTAATTTATCCGTATGAGGCATCCTCTTATGGGAGAAACAGTCATCCAAAGCCGGCTGCCGAGTGCCGATAATGGCGGCCCTCACTTGACTGCACTTGGCAACCTTAAAGCTTCAGTATGTAGCTTTTTTTATGAACATATTTCTTCACTCTGTCACTACCTCCTGACAGACTGATGTTAGCCAGGTAATCTCTGAAAAAAAAATAAAATATTGTCCCCTTGCTTCTCCAGGTGGTAAATAAGCATTTCTAAAAAGAAAAGGTGACCCGCCATTTTCCAGCCAATAAAAACAGAGTTTGTAACCAGCCAATAAAAACAGAGCTTGAATTTGAATCAGCCAATAAAAACAGAGCTTGAATTTGAAATTCAACAGACCACAAGGGGGCAGAGCCACATATGGCTCTGAGGGGGAGGGATCAGAATGCTTTGCCTGTTGAAAATATTTCTAAGTGCTGCAGTTCTACAGAAACTGCATACTGAACCTTTAAGTAAAATAAAATTGTAATCAAAACTTTTGGAATTGTAACAATTTCTTCTTTTTTTTAAAATAAAAACTTAATTTTTTTTTAATTAAATAACTAATTTTTCTCTCGTGAACTTAAAAAGTTATTTGCAAAACATAAACTTTTATTTGCACACATCAGAAATCTTTTTTTGTTGTTGCTATTTTAGGCTCTGCCCACGACGTCATGTGAGAATCGCAAGCAAAACTTTGAATGACAAACAAAAACTTAGAATAGCAAGCAAAGATTTCTGACATGCGCAAATAATTATTTCACTTCATGACACAAAAATTTGTGATTTTAATTTAAGTTTTTTTAAGCAAAACTTTTATTTGTTAAAAAAAATTACAATTCAAAATGTCTTGATCACAATTTTATTTTATGTAATTGAGGTTAGTTTTTTTATAGAATAATTGTGAAACAAATTGAACTCCATAGCAGAGGTCCCATTTTCATAATTTTATAGATTACAGTACACTAAAAAGTTGCACTGTGCCCTTGTTTTTTAATTTTGTAATTTATCGTTGTTTATTAAACACTGAAAGCTATGTGACTTTGTCAATATTCTGTCCTAAAATTTGGTTAGATGTGCCCCTTTTTTTCTGAGCACCTGCCCCTTTAGTGGGCTCTGCACGTCCCTGTTCATGAGTGAACAAATAGAAAATTTAACAGCAAAAATGGATTCCCAGGCCGGTCTGGTTAAAGAAATAAGAGAACTGAAAGAACTGATAATTAGCAAAGACAATAAAATTGCTGAACTAGAACGAAAAATAGAGGATTTAGAACAATACACAAAGCAAGACAACGTGGTGATCTCAGGACTTGATGTTAGTAAGTGTCGGACACATAAAAGAGCTCCGAATAACAGTGACCCAAATGAGTATGAATCTCAGGAAGAACAAGAGACTCTGGAGGAGCATGCAGTTACTTTCTCATGGGACATGGACATTGACATAGGCTATGGGGACATTTCGTTCTGTCACACCCTGCCCAGTAATTCACCAAGATTCAAACCGTCAGTAGTCGTCAAGTTCATTAGCAGGAATACAAAAAACTATGTTATGCATGCAAAAAGAAATCTGCAGGGATCAAAAGTTTACATAAATGAACATCTAACCAAAAAAATGGAAAAATTGCAAAGGAAGCAAGGTTGTTAAAAAAACAAAACAAAATTGCATCAACATGGACAAGAAATGGATACATCTTTATCAAAACAAAGGAAGGGTCTCAGCCTAAAATGATAAAAGAGCTGAAGGATCTGGATGAACTCAGGAGATGAAAAATTACAAATCAATGAAACAACTCACACTCAAAATGGATAAAATATACAGTGAAATGAACAAATACATTAGAACATGACAACATACGAAGACTCAGAACCTAAAATATATAATGTTGAAAATGTGATTGATGCAAATTTTTTTCCTGTAATAAAAGATAGCGAATATTATAATGAAGAGCAGTTTAATGACATCAATATATCAAATGGAGTTCTCTCTATTATTCACTTTAATAGCAGAAGTATAAATGCAAACATATCCAAAATAACAGATTACTTAAAACAGTTAAATAGAACTTTTACGATAATAGCGCTGTCAGAGACATGGCTCAATGATGATAACACAAGTAATATTCACATCGAGGGGTATGAATTATATCATATGAACAGAAATAATAAAAGAGGTGGTGGAGTCGCTCTATTTGTCAATAATGAAATAAAATGTAAATTAAATAGTGAAATGTCAATAATAGTTGATAATATTATGGAAATGATAACAATAGAAATAATAAACAAAAACGATAAAAACATAATAATAAGTTGTGTATATAGATCACCAGGAGCAAATATAGAAATATTCACGGATAAAATCTTGGAGCTAATGGAGAAGAGTTTTAATTAAAAAAATTTGTGTGGAGACTTTAACATTGATATGGGAAATAAAACAGATTCAAATAACATAAGCACATTTATAAACTCAATGTACAGTTTAAATATGTATCCATTGATATCAAAGCCAACAAGAATTACAACTCATAGTGCCACAATAATTGATAATATTTTCACAAATATAACAAATGGGGACGTGATAGGTGGTATCTTAACGACCGACTTAAGTGATCATTTACCAGTTTTCACAATCTATAAAAATGATCAAAGCATCACAAAAGCAGTCACAATGAAGAAAAAGATCATAAACACGTCAAAAAAAGTTTTGGAAAAATTGAAAGAGGATCTAGATAAACAAGACTGGAATGATGTGTATGTTGATGATGCGAACAGAGCATATGATGAGTTTATGAATATCTTGGAAGCTCTGTATGAAAAGAATTGTGTGCAAACAAATTACACAAAGAGAAATACGATTGATCAACCATGGATGACAAAAGGGTTGAGAAATGCTTGTAAAAAAAAGAATTATTTGTATTCATGTTTCTTGAAATTGCGAAGTCAGAGCGCTGAAGAAAAATATAAAAAGTATAAAAATAAATTAGTAGGGATTATAAGGAAACATAAGAAAGAATATTATAGTAAATTATTAGATAAAAGTAATGGTGATATGAAAGCAACATGGCGAGTAATGAATAGTGTCCTGAAGAATCATAAAGCAAAAACTGGTATTTCAAAATATTTTGTAAAAGACAACGATGAAATTCATGATGAAAATGAAATTGTAAATGGATTTAATCAATATTTTGTGAATGTTGGATCAAGCCTTGCAGCTAAAATACCAAAAGTAGATAAAAATGTGATCCACTCAATTACAGGTTGTGCAAATAGTATTTTTCTAAATGGAACTAACAAAGAGGAAATAATGAATGTAGTAAAAAATCTTACAGACAAGAGATCAAAAGACTGGGTGGACATGGATATGATGTTTGTGAAGGACATAATGAGCCATGTTATTGAGCCGTTCACATACATATGTAATTTATCATTTTCAACAGGAATATTTCCAGATAATATGAAAGTAGCTAAGGTCGTTCCTCTTTTTAAAAATGGTGATAAATGTGTGTTCAACAATTATAGACCTATATCCTTGTTACCACAGTTTTCAAAAATTCTTGAAAAACTATTTGTAAACAGACTAGATCAATTTATAGATAAACAAAATATTCTAAGCAACAGTCAGTATGGGTTTAGAGCAAAAAACTCTACATCAATGGCTCTCATGGAATTAATGGAACAAATAACTACTGCTGTCGATCAAAAACAATATTGTATCAGTATTTTTGTTGATTTAAAAAAAGCATTCGATACTATTGATCACACCATTCTCAGAGAGTCAGAGAGTCTTTATTGTCATTTGCACCGCATGTGGTACATGTGATGAAACGAGATTATGTACACAGGGTCCCAGTTACATCCAACAACAAATGCAAGAGAAAAACAGTAATAACATCTAGGATTAACTAAGAAAAACATCAACTAGTAATACACTAAGCCCTAATGTAGTAGAAAAACATCATTATAAACAGCAGCACGAACATGAGTCTGTATGAGCAGATGGTCACAGATGAACACAGCAACAAGAAAACAGATCAGCATCAGCATGATGTGATATTTTGCAGTGTTTATTTTTATTATTTATTTATTCATGAGTCTAACAGCCTCAGGGTAGAAGCTGTTCCTCAGTCTAGTGGTTCTACATTTGATGCTCCTCAACCTCCGTCCTGAGGGGAGTGGGGCAAAGAGTGAGTGTGCTGGGTGAGTGAGGTCTTTCATGATGCAGGTGGCTCTTTTCCTGCATCTGGAGGTGTAAATGTCTGTGATGGTGGGGAGACTGACTCCAACAGACTTCTGTGCAGCCTTCACCACTCTCTGTAGAGCTTTCCTCTCTGCAACTGTGCAGCCTCCATGCCACACGTTGATGCTGGAGCACAGGATGCTCTCCACTGCACACCTGTAGAAGGAGGTGAGAACTGGGCTGCTCAGACCAGCTCGTCTCAGCCGTCTGAGGAAGTAGAGTCTCTGATGACCTTTCTTGATCAGGCTGGTGGTGTTGTTGCTCCAGCTGAGGTTATCATTCAAGTGTACACCCAAGTATTTGTAGCTGGAGACCACTTCCACTGCAGATCCACTTATGTTCAGTGGGGCGTGGGTGTGTTTGTTCCTTCTGAAGTCCACAATCATCTCCTTTGTCTTCTTCACATTCATGTGAAGGTTATTCTCTTTGCACCAGCTCTCCAGGTGTTCCACCTCCTGTCTGTAGCTGGACTCATCATTGTTTGTGATGCATCCCACCACCGCTGTATCATCTGCAAACTTAACAATATGACAGCCTGGATGTGTGGCTGTACAATCATATGTGAGCAGAGTGAACAGAAGAGGGCTCAGCACACATCCTTGAGGAGAGCCAGTGCTGAGGGTTATGGTGGAGGAGGAGAAGTTGTGGATCTTCACGGACTGTGGTCTGTTTGTTAAGAAGTCTAGACCCAGTTACAAATGGAGGGGCTTAGTCCAAGTGTGGATAGTTTGTCTATCAGAGTTTGGGGGATCATGGTGTTGAAGGCAGATGTGAAGTCCACAAAGAGCATGCGCACGTATGAGTCCTTCTGATCCAGGTGGGTGAGAGCAGTGTGGACCACAGAGGAGATGGCGTCCTCTGTTGATCGGTTCTCGCGGTATGCATACTGATGAGGATCCTCGTTGATGTTGACGGTTGTCTTGATGTGGGACATGACCAGTTTCTCAAAACATTTAGCGACTATCGGGGTGAGGGCCACCGGTCTATAGTCATTCAGACCAGTCACTGTGGAGCTCTTTGGAACTGGGATGATGGTGGCGGTCTTCAGGCAGGTGGGAACTGACTCCAGTGCAAGTGAGGTGGTGAAGATGTCAGCCAGCACCTCACAGAGCTGGTCCGCACATTCCTTCAGAACTTTCCCTGGGATGTTGTCTGGTCCGGTTGCTTTATGAGGGTTGAGGGTTTTATGAGGGTTCTCCTTGAAAAACTGAACAAATATGGTATTAGAGGACCAGCATTACAGTGGGTATCTAGCTACTTAAAAGATAGGAAACAATTTGTACAAATAAATGATGTAAGATCTGACCTCTGTAATATCACATGTGGAGTTCCCCAAGGCTCTGTACTTGGACCAAAGCTTTTTATTTTATATGTGAATGACTTGGTAAATGTGTCAGGACTCCTTAAATGTGTACTTTTTGCTGATGATACCACTTTTTTCTGTTTAGGTGAAGATATAGAACAAATGTTGGAATTGATAAAGACAGAATTTGTCAAGATACAAACTTGGTTTAAAATAAATAAATTATCATTAAATCTAGAAAAAACTAATTACATGATATTCGGTAATAAAAAGAAAACTGTTGATGTTCCACTCAAAATTGAGGATGTTGAGATTTGTAGAGTGAGTGAGGTGAAGTTTTTGGGTGTTATCATTGATGACAAACTGACATGGAAACAACACATAAATTCTGTAAGAATAAAAATAGCTAAATCGATTGCAGTACTGTACAAAGTCAGAGACCTATTGAATGATAAAGCTCTGTATTTGTTGTATAACACAATCATTGTTCCACACTTAATCTATTGTATTGATGTTTGGGGGAATGCGTGTAAAACAATCACAAAGCCTATTTTTGTATTACAGAAAAGAGCTGTAAGAATTATCACTAGAAAACATTACCGTCATCCATCAAGTACATTATTTTATCAACTGAAGTTATTGAAGTTCCATGATTTGGTAGACTATAATATTTTATCAGTT